>JABJVR010000035.1:1653317-1672280 GCA_025773905.1 Chitala chitala
GTGTGTGTGTGTGTGTGTGTGTGTGTGTGTGTGTGTGTGTGTGTGTGTGTGTGTGTGTGTGTGTGTGTGTGTTAAACTGTTTTGAAGCATGACAGTCAAACATGTGTATGACCTGTACTGTTAGCTCACAAACAGCAGTAGTTGTGTAGGGAGGTTGTGACTGGACCTACCAGTACCAGAAACAGCACTATAAGAGTTTCAACCATGGTTAGGACAGAACAGGATATTATTATTATTATTATTATTATTATTATTAATACTCACAAAACCTCAGAAATCAACCTTAGGATCACAGTTCAGTGAAGCAAGTTTACAGGACAACAACTGAAGGGTGGGTGGAGCATAATGGTGGGTGGGGCTATAGGGCAGGCAGAGCATACTGGTGGGCGGGGCTTCATATTCGGCAGCTGTGATTATGATGTGTTTCCATATGTTTCCGTGGGTTCGAACAAGCATTAACTCACAATACAAATGACTGAATACGAGTTGATGATGGGTTAGTTTAATACAAATTATAAATTATCAATTTTTTTGTAAACCAGTGTGTTAATAGGATATTAATGACATACAGTAAATGGCGTGTGAATGGTATATGAATTTGGTAGAAACAGTAGACAGTGTGTCTCTGGTTGTGTGTGGACTTGTTCTTGGAAGTGATGATGTCTCACTTCCTTTAAGGTTCTCCTTTGTGCTGCTACAGGCGCTGTGGTACCCAAATGAGGAATGGATTTATACACCTGCATGCTGAGATGTTAAGGCCGTTGTCTCACATTAATTTGAGCATGGATACAGACTACTCTCATTTGCATGTGTCACATCCACTTATAGGGTAATTAGTGTTCTAATTAATCTGTTTTCTCAGAATAAGCTGCATAACAATACACAGTGGACCCATCTGCTCACATGTAGACTGCACTATAAAGCCAGTTCAGCATACACTTACTTTATAAACACTGCATGAGCAGAAGGGGATGTAATAATGTAGATCTAGCATATAGAATGTGTGCATTAAATTGGCACATTGGTGAAGATGTCCAGGTGAAAGTGCTGACCATAAGATATCACAGGCATTAATTTGACAACGACATATTAAAGCAATAACAGAGCAGAGATTACAAATGACCCTGGAGGTGGAACCCCAGTCTCCATGGTGGCTGATTACTGTGGAAACAACAGGCAGCAAACAGGCAGAGTAGCAGCTGTTGTGTCATTCATTAAGTGTGACAGACACTTTTTCAGAGCATCACGCATGTTTTACAGAGGCAAGTGTTTTCCTGAAGCACTTTGGGGTAACGGCTTTGCTCAGGGCAGCGATGCCAGGCTGTTACGTTTGGTCTGCCACCTTTCCAGAAGGGCACACACACACTCTCTCTCACACACATACACAACACAGACAGCAGCTCACCTCTGTACAGGTGGCTGTACAGTAAAAGCACTGTTAAAGTGGTAATGGTAATGGGGATAATTAAAAGGTGGGACCAGTTGTGACAGCAGAAAGAGGCTCTCAGCCTCTGGCAACCACAGTCGTCTAGTGTGAAAGTGTCACCCAGCACTGTGGCTGCTTCACATGTTCCATGATGTAACGCTCTGATCTGTCCTGTGCTCTGTGAGCGCCGAGCCCCAGGTCTGCTGTAGACCCAACGATGTACCCATGGACCTCTGCAGTCACAATGGTCAGTCTGTACTCCAGAACTATGAAAAGCATTCTTTTGCCATTATAGTAATACACCCCCCCCTCCTTGATTGGCCTTGACCAGCTCGTTCAGCGGCAGTGGGGTGTTTTCTGAAGCAGGGTAGGTGGGAGGGGGGCTCTGCCCCCACCGCCCATTACATACCAGGGCCAGTGGCTGGGCCCTGCTTCTCCAAACGCCCCCTTTCTGTCTGCGTGGCAGGCACTCAGTGAGACATGCAAACGTGAAGCAGGCCTTTGTGGTGTGGAAGGTGGGGGGGGCTGCAGCCTGCAGTGTCCTCTATATCAGTGAAAAATGATCAAAAATCCAGCTCTGTACATTGAGAGGGGTGTATCTACAGTATTGTAAGCTGCAGGGGTAGATGTATTGTTTGTTGACAGTAAGTGGTAGATTTGTAGTACTGAAATTGACAGGGTTAGATGTATAATACAATGAGGTACAGTGGAATGTCTGCAGTCTTAAAGGGTGACTGTATGTACAGTACTGTGTCCTGAAGGGGCACATGCTGTAAATTTTGGCTTAAACTGACAGGGTTGATGTACTTTATAGAGCGGTGCAGCACCAAAATGGTGAACATGTCGTGATGTGAGCTGAAAGGGCTTGGTGTACTGCATTGTGAGTGAAAAAGCGGCATGTTTTGTGCTTTGAACTGAAAGGGTTGATGTGTTTCACAAATGGAAACCACTGTAACAATACCGTCGATGTCATCTGCCCCATTCCCATCTGCAACACAATGGAAATCTCACTATTTCAGAAAGCTTAAGTGTATTTTGCCTTTTTCATCCACTCTGTTCCAAGGACAGCAGTCGCCTGCTTGCCAAGTCCATAATAGTGGCCAAAAAAAGGCGGTGCCATGAAACAACAGTGCACAGTAAAGGCTGTCTGCCTGCTCTGTGGACAGGCCCTGACCAGCCTGCTCTGTGGACAGGCCCTGACCAGCCTGCTCTGTGGACAGGCCTGACCAGCCTGCTCTGTGGACAGGCCTGACCAGCCTGCTCTGGCTTCCTGAAGCCTCCGTTTTAGGTGAGTGATGTAATATCTTCAGAACCACATGTGGTGCGTTGGCGGGCATGCTCTCCCAGTTCTCCCAGACCTCCGCAGGTGACTTCAAGTCCATAAACACACAAATGACATGAGAGTGCTACGGCCAGCAGGTGCAGCGTGTGTGACAGAAGTACAGGGCAACATCTGGAGTTAACACTTCTACTGCTAGATCTGCCAGCCTGCATCGCAAAAATTCTGTTCAGCTTCAAGACACAAGGGGTACAGAACCCCATCATGGTGTGTGGACATTATAGAAAGTATTAATAGTAGTAAGTAGTAATTATAAAATATACATCATGAAGATTTAATGTTTTTTGTTAGTTTTTTTGTACTCTGATTCCATACTTGTGCCCATGTTTCTGCAATATGTGGTGTGTGTGTGTGTGTGTGTGTGTGTGTGTGTGTGTGTGTGTGTGTGTGCGTGCACGTGAGCACTTGTGAGCTCACAGATGGACAAATAAACCAGTTGTTAGGGTGATGTGATCACAGGGCAAACCTTCTCATGCTCTCCAGCACATCCTCTGTTCCTTCTCCATTCGCTGAACCCTTCCCCTGTCACCCTTTCCTAAAACCTGGACATCGTGTGCACCTTGGCCCATCCCATTGCCATAAGGGCTCCTGTCTACACCAGAGTTACGGCTCTTTTCATTTGTGGAGTTTGACCAGAAGCCACCGAGGCTCCGTTTTTATGGCACACTTCCTCATCTGCTTCAGCTCTGAAGTTATTTTGTGAATATGATTTCAGTGTTCATCCTGGGAGCCGTAAAGGCGAGCTGAGCCCTTATAATAACAGAAGGCGGAATAAATTTGGCAACACGTGCGTTTTGGAAGCCACGAACGTTTGTGTAGCATCTACAACAACAGAAGTCTCAATAAAAGCAGTGATATTGATGTTTTATTCAGGAGCATAAGTCTCGGGGATAGCTCCAACATGTCGTGTCCCAGCTGACCGGGTGCTGATTAAAGTCCTCGTCGTTACCAAACTTCTCTGGCCACTCAGCTGGACCACTTTCATCCATATGTGAACACAATCAGAGCAGACGTTCCTGATATTTACTATGGCAGGAAGCCGCCTGTTATCAGAGTGCCATGACAGCACTATACCCATGTGTAACGTGGGTAGGTTGTCTATACAACCTTCATTCGTTTTTGTGCTCAGGGGCGCTGCCAGAACACCAGCCTCTCAGGACGGATAAAAGCCGTGGTTTCGACTTGTAAGTTCAGGACAAACAAAGGCTGAGATCTCAGCCTATACGTTCAGCTTCTGCCGCACCTCGGATATTTTAAATGCGGTGAAATTCTTTTGTGCTTTGACTCGTTTCACTTTTATTGACACAGACATGGACAGAGAAAGACGTATGAATCTTTACTTTAATATGGGGTATGTTTTCAGCTACCCATAAGGCTGGATGTATGATGGTTAAGGACCCAGTTCAGCAGCGGTTGTATAGCAGAGCTTCACCCTGTGAACTGTCTGAGTCCGCATCCTCAGGCACTGCGCTACACCATTTCAGTCTGACGTAGTTTTGAAAGCAGCATGGTCAGACATGCTTCCTCAGCTTGAGCGAGTCTCAAAAATCACAGCCCAGAATCCAGCATGCTGGGCCAAGTTACCCAAGCATGCTGGGCCAAGTTACCCAAGCATGCTGGGCCAAGTTACCCATGCATGCTGGGCCAAGTTACCCATGCATGCTGGGCCAAGTTACCCATGCAACAGCTACTGTGAGTGAATCCTGCAGTCTGAGCAGTACAACAGCAAATTCACAGAGATAATATGTGTGTATCAAGGAAGACACGGTGGATTAATTATCTTAAATACCCGTTCTGCACCTCTGGCAGGATAACAGGGAGCTCCAGGCACTGTTTTTAAGATCCGTTTGTTTTCTGTCAGCAGAAGAGAGGGATTCTGTTTCAGTACAGCCATGTCAGATGGTAACAGCCTTTTTCAGGTTTTCTCTTTGATCTTTGGACTTCATGTTGAACATGCACAGCAGTAAAGTCCCTTAGTTTCCATGACTGTCATGACAAGCTGTAATCTCCAGAACTTGGATGTGGAGATCAGCAGCACTCACAGCATAAACACACAGCAAGGTACATTAATAACAGGCAAAATCTCTGGTGTCACCAGTTAGACCTCTGCATTGCAGGATACTGATGGTGATCACACATTACTGCCTTTGGGATGGCTTCACAATCCTGGTGCTAGAGTTGATGCACTTCTATCTTGTTTGAGATTCTCCGAAGGTGTCCAAGACAGTATGGAGATGGCTGAAGACTGGCTCTTCAGAGTCCTCCCCAGCCATTAGGAAAAACAGGGACCTCAAGCGTGGGTCATTAGGGTAAATGAGCAACAGATACCTTATGTCTCTTGAGCCCTTAATGTTAACCGAGAGTGTTAATCAGTATTACGTGCCTAAATTTCTACATTGGCCAGTAAGAAGCACCCATCTTGATACCAAGATGTAATGGCTAACACCCTACTCCTTGCCTTATTGTACACGTACGTGCTTTAACGCTGGACTGCTGGTAGATGGTTTAGTTTACCTTCTTTGGTGTATCCAGAACACCCTATTTGATTGAAACAGCAGTGTCAGGTTAGTCTCTCTTCCATTTTCCACGTGGTACCCACTGTGTACCAGTTTGTGGCACTCCTTGGGGTGCTAGCATCAACCGTGTGCTTGCCCCGCTAAAACTCGGGCCATGAGCATGATGACGAGTTCCTTCCGGGGTGTTAATGGGCTTGCTGATTGGAGAACACATCATTCTACCTGTTCAGTGTTTTTTTCCTGCTCTGTGCATTCTGCTTCTTATACAGTTATTGAGTATTTTGTGTGTGTGCGTGCATGCGTGCGTGCGTGCATGCATGAGTGTAGTGAAGGGGGGGCAGCTCAATGTGAACATCTGCCTTAAGCAGCAGTGGTCATGGTGGTGGTGGGGGGGGGGTTCAGCAGGTATGCACACACTCTTGGTTTCTACCCCCCTCCTTTGATTTCACAGTTGAGCCCCTCTGTTTATAAGAAGCTTTTCTTCATTATCAGCTCCCTATCAGAATTGGACCTGTTGCATTAATTTCACCATGAAACATGATTAAAATTAATGGTTTTCAGTTATTTAGCCACATAACTTCCCTTTCCTTATGATTCGCCTGCGGCAGGAAAGGCGTTGAGTGACAGGCACTGGGGAGGGTGGGGCTACGTGTGATTGGCGGAGGGGATGCTGATGACAGCGCTGTGTAGTCACTGATGTGTCATGGCTCATCTATGAGCACAGACTGAGCACAGCAGGTGAACCCTGAGCGGCGATAACGCTGCTGAACACAACCCCCACGCAGGGTGGAGGGGCCTGGGACAGAACATGTAGAGATTTATCTGACTGCACTGAAATGGGGGAGAAAGCTGACTTAGATATTTTTTATAGTATTACTATAATTTTTCCTCCCTTTCCTGGAAAATAAAGACAGCAAACCTGCAGTTGGCTGCCGCAGTGAGAAACAGCCATTTGTGAAGTGGTCAGAACAGGGTTTGTGGCCTTTAATGTGGCCTTAAACGTAAGAGTTTTCATGAAAAACGCACATAGCGTCTTGGTTTTGGAGCTTCCTCCCTCTCTGTTCCACTGGCACTGTTGGTCCAGCTCTCTGGTTTTGGAGCTTCCTGCCTCTCCGCTCCACCGGCACCGTTGGTCCAGCTCTCTGTTTGTTTAGCTTTCTGCTGACGCACAGCCGACGAACAGGGGGAAAAATTGCCCAGGGCACCTTTCGGGGCTGGTAATTAAAGTGCCAAATGAGGTGGAGCTGGTAATTCGTCTTTCTCAACCCAATCTCATCGCCTCCCGCCAGCAGGCCAAAATTAAGAAATTAATCCCATGTGGTTTTTTCTAAATGTAATTTTTTATTTATGAAGAAATAGCCTATGCGAGATTCAGGCATATAGATTACTGACTCAGATCATCACATCAAAAATTCTATTTAGATGGATTTTTTTCTTGCTTCAGGAGATGTAATTTCATTCAAAAACTGGTGATGGAGTACAGCAATGTGACGGAATAGTGTTGGTGACAATGATGACAAAACAGCTGAGATGACAAGATAGCCATGGTGACAGAACAGTCAAGATGACAGGATTGCCAAGGTGACAGGATAGCCAAGGTAAAAAAACTGTCATGGTGTCAGGATAGCCAAGGCAACAGAGTAGCCATAATGACAGTATTGCCAAGGTGAAAGAACATTCATGGTGACAGGGGATAGTGTTGGTGGCATGTTTAATACACAGGACGGTAGAGATTGAGCTAAAATACAAACAGTTATGATTTACAGGGATATTAGATTTACAAGAATATTAGAGAGGATTCTTATACTGTACATCTGGACATGTATTTAAGCATAACTCACTTTAGAATGCAGAATAAGCATTTCTGCACAAAATGGTCATATTGCCAAACTATGTTGACATAGTACAGTGTTCACATATGGCCCAGACCTGCTTTTCAGAACACCGAAGGTTTACCTGAGTGGTTGGAGGTGTTAATGATATCGTCTCAGTTTTCAAATTAGCCAGCAGAAACGATCACCTTTCATCTGCCCATTATTCTTCTATTTCCACAAAAACGGCTTGACAGCTTGTTTTATGACCTGTGTTTTCAAGTATTCTGTGAGCTTTTATGAGAAACATGTAGTGCCTGTCAATGCTGTAAACACTGAAGGACAGCCATTGTCATGACGCCATCGTCATAACATTAATCAGATTTCAAAGGCAATGAAGAATCTTTGAAGAAGATATATAGGTTCCTTGCAAAGGTTTGCAGACAAGGGAGCATCTGGTTGGATGGGTGAATTATTGGCAGACACATCAATGAATTTGTAACATTTTGTGAATCAAGAGACAATATTAATGGGTTCTGCAGATGAAGCAGCTTTGAAAGAAGTAACCTCTGTAGGACACAAGCACAGGGAGAAGCACGTGGAGATTTTAGGTTCCACACGCAAGCCCCTGCTCACTGGCAGGTTCAGACGTCATGTGAAGCATTAATTTTAACTCCAGCTACACTGCCAGAGCTGCCAGAAGAGTGTAGAGTCAAATCTCAGTCCACCCTCAGAGACTCCACTCCAGATTTGTGTGAGGTTTGCTTCCACACTTAATCTGTCTTAAGGCACTAATTTGGTCACCGATTGATTTAATTATGTTCTCATTGTTACTTTAATGGGTCCTGCTGGTTTAAACCAGTCAGCGAAGGACAGGCATGTTATCTCACACACCTACTTTCTCCCATCTTGTCAACAAAGCAAGAATAAATTGTCACTGTACAGCAGTTTCATTTGCAGTTGGTGTTAGCCAAAGTGACATAGCTCACAGTATTAATTATAACATTATAACAGTCGATTGTTGAGTAACTCAGCTCAAGTATCTTTCCAAAAGATGTTAAATTGCATCTAAGTAGGCAACCTTTTCTATGAAAGGTTAGATCTGTCGGCACTGGCTAGCTGTGGTCATCCCACTGTGACTCTGATAATGGCTTCAAACATTCATCTCTCATCTTTTTGCCCTGTTTCACTTATGGTTGCCATGGGAACAGTGGCATGTTTAAAGTGGTTGACGGGTGCCAGTCCAAGACGGCTCGGAATGTGGTCACAGTGAAGCTTCGCTGCGTGTGTTGGTTCACCCGCTCCGGTGGTACGAAGTAAACAGCATGTGAGAAAGGAGGCCCTGGTCACAGAGGCTGTAGCTGGCCTTTTCTCGCCAGCATGACATTCAGTTAGAGAGGTGTAGCCTGCACTCTGGTATCAAACACACTGAGCCAAACAGTCAGAACCTTACCCAACTGTTACAGTTACTGACACAGAGGGTGTTTCATTTTGGCAAACGCTGGCAGACTCACAGTCCTAAGCAGGACTGTAATGCTTATGTAAACCAGGACAAAGGTGATCATTTGGCCATGAACTCTAGCACAAAGTTAATTAGAAGCAGAGGACTTTTATATGCCTACCACGTGAGAGAGTGGCAGGCACGAATACCCGGGAATACTGGCAGCCGATTGCACTTCCTCTTCACTGTTCTTCAAATCAAACTTTTATAGGCACTTAATGACGCTGCTGCCAAAGAGGCGATTAGCCTGGCTCCCAGCATGCTCTGCTGAATCCCACATAAGGACTGGAATGGCGCTCGTTTTGACGGGAGCGCTTACTGGCACCATTTTGGTTGTTCTGCAGGATGAGTGGAATGCAGTAGAGATTCAATCTGCCATGGTGGGTGATCAGCCTCCTACGTCCTTTGGCACCATGAAAAATGTGCCATCTGCTTCCCTCAAGAACAGTCATACAGGGTTCAAGGTTCGACCAAATGCTGCCAGATTGTGGTCTGCTCTTCCTCCCCCCACACACCTTTTTTATGCTCTGTTAACCATTCCATGTGTCCTGTTAACACTTATCGTTGCACTTCTAAATGTTTTAAATATATTAGGTTTTTATACAGCTGAAGTCCACGTTAGCTCCCTTTGTTCTATGTTACAATGATGAAACCATCAAGGATGTGAAGCAGCTCCTGACTGCTCTGGTAGACTAATCGCAAAGCGTTACACAAGTCCCTGCTGCCATAAGTATGCAACAGAACATTAGCATAACAGCGTTTTCTTTTTTGTTTTAATAAAGCAGCCCCACTTATATCACATCTTGTTTGAGGTTTTGCGTGTTCATTAAGCTGACTCAGACAATCGCTCATTCAGACAGGAATATTCAGCGGAATTGTGGGTATCGGCTTTGATGATTGTCTGTAGAGTTTCTGAGCTCTTCAAAACAGCGAGGCAACAGCGAACCTGTCCTGTCATCCCTCTTCAGCCAGCAGAACAGGGTATCGTATACAGAACAGCTGTGGAAAGCTTTTAGTCGTCATTATTTTGTGTTTTGCTGTGTCGTGTGGGGTTAGGGTTAGGGTACCTCCGTGTCTTCTGTACCTCTCAAGCCACAGGTAAGGTGTCCAGGTGGACAGCAAAAAGGAAGTTTTTTTTTTTTTTTTTTACTTGGATTGCGATGAATGTTTCCTGAAGTCGTTTGGACTGTACTGTGTTCAGGACCATTATAGTGAAATAAAATCAGTGTGTCATTCAGCACGCGATGTGGTATTTCTGTGCTGTTGCCTCCAGTTTAATTTGCCGTTATTTATAAATCAATACATTGGAACTTGGCAAGAAACACGTGATGTCAGCAATGCCTTAATATGTAAGCCGGTGAAATCTCAATTAAGTTACTGTAGATACTATATTTTTACGTAATCGTACTCCTCTGTGGGATTCCAGAAGTTGTCTTCACATGTGCCGTGGAATCAGAGCGTCGTGTTTATAACCGGCGGTTTCCTATCGTGTTGTGGTGCTCTAGTGCCATCTAGTGGTGGAACTTGGTAATAGATATTGAGACTGGCTTCCCATTTCTGAGCTGAGTGTATTTATTCACGTCCACCAGAGCCAGACGGACAGCCGGTGTGTGACCAGTGCCGGCCGGAGTACGAGGGCGCCAACTGTGACCGCTGCCGTGATGGCTTCTACAACTCAGACAGCATTTGCCTGCCGTGTAACTGTAGTGGCAACGCGGACCCACACTCCTCACCCCGCCTCTGCAACCCAGACACTGGCCGCTGCCTGAGCTGTGTCAACCACACGGCCGGCCCCCACTGCGAACGCTGTGCCCCGGGCTACACGGGCGATGCCCTTGCCCACACCTGCACCTTGGCAGGTAAGCTGCATTTTGTGGGATATTTCAATGCATTATGAACTTTGGATTGACTTGCAGAACCCAGAATTTGACTTATTTACAGAGTGGATTTTATCTGAACGACATCTGGTCCACAGCTTTATACTTTTTTATAATTAATTTCTTAATTTTGTAACATAGAATAGGGCAGGGGCTCAGAATGCTGGGTTGGCATGGATACCAATGAGCTGGGAGGCTCCTTGTATTCAAGTGTCAGGACAATATACTATTGGCACTCAGTTTCCTTATTCTGACTTCATTTTTGAGAAGTATAAAGTATTTTGTGCCAATTCTGAATCATTTAAAAACAGGGTAAAGTCGCTGGTCAGGCCATGTTTAGTGAGCTGTTCTGTATGAACATCCTTGTTCAGTCAGAGGCCAGAAAAGAAAAGAATCTACAGACGTGTGAGAGGAGTTTTAGCATCCAATGCACCATACACATGCTCACAATAACCTAACACAGCAATGGATGTAGCATTGATCCAGGTCAATAGTTTTGCCGCAGGTCCATTAAGGGTATTCACCAAGGTGTTCAGCTGACCCAAAAACCAGTAAACAGAGGGTCCTGAACACCAGATCCGAGGTGACCCTACTGTAAAACAAGAATGAGACATTTCTAAGAGGTGTTAAATTAATGTTCCTAATAAGGTATGTCTTAACTTTACTTTTTTGCTCTCACTTAATCATTTTTCACGCTCATCCATTCATTTGTGCAGCTTCAGTGTTGAGTGATTGAACGCCAGGTAATGCAGTTGCGTGCCTCCCCTCTCATCCACTAGAGGGAGCCATTTTTTCCTTTTGCAACCAGGCCTTTTGCCAACACACTTCATATATGGTTGCAGTTTTAAACAGTAACCTGTCATTCTTCTGTCATTGTTTTTCAGTTGTCATCCCTGATCTGGACTTTTGGGTAACCACGACAGCGCCAACTACAGCTGTGGTCTTCACTCCCGGAGTTCCCTTGGCCAGCCGGACAATGTCTGCAAGGGTCAACACCACCAGTGTGGGTGCAGCGGCCACCACCCAG
Organism: Chitala chitala; assembly: GCA_025773905.1. NCBI lineage: Eukaryota > Metazoa > Chordata > Actinopteri > Osteoglossiformes > Notopteridae > Chitala > Chitala chitala. The sequence goes on from JABJVR010000035.1 coordinate 1,664,815, forward strand.
GCTCTGCTGACCAGCCTCAACTCCACTGTCACCGAGGTCTCCTGGACCCAGTTCAACATCGTGGTCCTGGCTGTCATCATCGCTGTGGTGGTGCTACTCACGGGTTTTGTGGGCGGGGTCTACACCTATCGCGAGTACAGAAACCGCAAGCTGAACGCACCCTTCTGGACCATCGAGCTGAAGGAGGACAACATCAGCTTCAGCAGTTACCACGACAGCCTGCCCAACGCTGACGTGTCAGGCCTGCTGGAGGATGAACCTGCAGAAGTGGCTCCTAACGGGCAGTTGAGCCTCACTGCACCCATGAACATCTACAGGGCCTAGGTCAGCTGTCTGTACTCAACAGCTAGAAGGGGTGTGGAGCACGGGGCACAGGGGTAGACAGGGATGGGGAAGGATGCGTCACCCAGTGTTTTTGCCTTTACAGAACTTCTTGGAGAATGGGTTTTACACAAAAGAAAATTCTGAGTTGCACAAACTTACGAATATGTTACTGTGGCACTGGAGTGATAACACAAGCAGAACATGGTGAAGATGGAAAAGCGACTAGCCCTGTGTGCTCAGGAGCACGATTAGGGTGAACTGTCCAGTGGTGAGACAAACAAACACAGAGAAGCATGGAGGAAAACAGAGGAATGTGGAGAAACACAGAGGAATGTGAAGGAACACAGAGGAACACAAATGAATGTGGAGGAACACAGACTGCCAGGCTGTGAAAAACACAGTTTTCTCTACAATGAGGAAATCACTAAAGGATAAAGAAAATATTGACACTTCAGAAACACCTTTTCCTGGTCTGGAAAAGGTGCCGATATACATACTTCTGGAGAAACTTCCATTAAAGAAATTGGATGCTATTGAGATCAGACCTAGAAAAAGTAATAGACCTGTTGACGTCCAGACAAGCAGAACAACATATGGACTAGGAAAACACCTACACACGAAGTACTATTAATTTTATTTATATCTTGGGATTCATACAAGAGCTAGTTTGAACACAGCATGGGGACAGAAAAGATTACACATTTTCAGTATTCTATTGTAAGTAGATGCAATGATGCAGATTTCCAGAGTGCTTGTTAATCCACCTTTCTTCAGAATGCAACAGCTGCACACAGGAGAGAACTGAAACACGCAGAACCTGAGTGTTAACCAGCTAGTGTTTAACTAATTTTAATTGAGTTTAACTAATGAGGGATGATGCTCCAAAAGAAGGCTAAGAAGTATAGTCCTTCCAAGAAGGTCTGACCCTTGTTCTGCTGTTGTATGGCGCAGCATTGATTCTGTGACATGGTAGTACAGCGCCCTCTTCAGATCAATTAGTCACAAGCCCAAATTGAAAAGCACTGATGGTCTTCTGCAGTTTAACTATTCTTTTTGTTTTTACTGTTTTGGTGATTTTACCCTCTGAAGTTGCTCATGTCAGCGAGTTCTGACATCGTATCAGAGCTTAACAGCTCTATTCTGCCAGCTGTAATGTATTCATTTGTTCAAATGTTTTATTTGTGAGACAATGTGAAGAGAGATTTCCATCGTAGCTAAGCTGGAACCTGCATGGGCACCTTTGCGACCATGAAATCTGTCATTAGAGATGGTGTATTTATCTATGCAGCTGGAAGTGAGTGGGGGGGGGCAAACAGTCAGCTGTAGCAGCTTGAGGAAGGACCGGAACATTCACAGAATCAGAGATACCGCCTGAGTCTGTCCCGAGAACAGAACCTAAAGCTGAATGTTTGGAGCAGGTCTCCTCCAGGAAACTGTGTGTGTGTGTGTGTGTGTGTGTGTGTTTGTATGGTTACCACTTGGTGGCAAACACACTTTGGACTCAATGTCCTGATTAATGACCATGATCAAAATCATTCCATCGATCATTACTCAACATTCTTTGGTGCTCTGAACACTGGCCTGATGTTCTATATGGGTGTGGGCATTGTCACTGTCACCCCTCTGAGCAATACTCACTGGAATGGAAATTTGCTAGTCTCTAAATACAGCGATTTTCCAGTACAAAAATTCTAAGGCTAATGTAATGTGTTATTCAGCTGTGGTTTTCTCTATTTTAACAAGCTCTACACCTGGAAAAATTACACATGTTCAAAAGAAAAGATTCTCTAGAATGAATATTGATTGAAAATGAATGTAGTACACTCTGGATTTATGGTGTACACTTACGGTGGGACACTCCTGCTGCACCCCCTCCATGTGTCATAGACTCAATCTCAGCTGGAAAGTTCTACATGAGCATTTCAGATGTGTGGCTGCTATGATGCTGTTACCATGGAGATGGCAAACAGTATAATGAGGGCACAGTGCCACAATGCCTGTGATTCAGTTTTCAGGTCAGGCTGGACTCTGTCTTCCCACATACTGCTGGTCCTGTGGCTAAACTAACACACTTAAACCCCCTGTCTTTAGGCATCTCTCCAGACATTAATGTAATTATAGATGTAAAAAATGTAAGATTATGTACAGATGTATGTAAATAAGAATACCTTTATTCTCTGAGTGGTGTGGAACAGAACAAAAATAATATGCCTGTCCGGGGGGGGGAGCTTCTCTGAACCAAGGTGCTGGTTCACCCCCCACCACCATCCCACAGACACAGGAGTGATAAATAGCTAAGTCCTGCTGCTGTCTTTACTGTAAAACAAGGTGCACACAACTCATACTGTATACACTGTATTTAATAATAAACAGTTTGATCAGTTTGCCCGTGACCTGGTTTCTCTTACTTGGGTGTGTTGTTCTGTTCTGTTTTTATTTTCATTTGAGATGTAGAGAGTGCAGAGGCTGCTTCTGTCTGACAGTTGTTTCATGGAAATCCTGAACAACACATGCCTTTTTCCCTTGGCTTGCAACTTTCTCTGCACTGAAAGTAATCATCACAGTCTTCAAGGCCAGGGGGTTGGGCCCTTTAAGGATATGGAGAGGAGAATGGCCTGGGTTACATTTGCATTCAGTCAGCATTTTCATCTTCACTATCATCAGCGTCATCAAGGGAAACTCATACACATTGTGTTTCACAAAGCAGGTTCACATTGGCATGTAGTTTAGAAGCTTAGCAATATCCTACTGTTCTTCAAACAAGTGTTCTTTAGAAACAAAATTTACCTAAAGAAAAAAAATGGTGATGACGATTATACTAAAAGCACAGTTCACACATGCAGGCTGTGTTATTGGCAACAGAAATTCTCGTGCCAGCAGGTGTCCTGACAGCATAGGTGTCAGCTGGCTTTCCCCTTTGTCACAGGTGTTTTCTGTCTGGCAAGCGAGGGAAGTCTGAACATGTGTATGTCTGTACTCTCCTCCTGCTGTCTGCGTAGTTAGCAACAACAAACAGGATGGAGCCATGAGGGGGCAGTCCCCTTATGATTCATTGGCTAAGAAGGGCCTGGCTCTCCATTGGGCCAATAGGACAAGGGTGCTTCACCAGCCTGGGGCCTACGCTTCTGTGAAAATCAGTTCCAGCTGTGGAAGACGATGGACAAGATGAAACCGGCTCCTCCGCATCTCTCCATCCGAGGGTCATACTTTGGAGCCAGCATCCTAATTGGTGGCAGAGGCATCAACAGTCAATTTGTTAGTGGCACAGAGGCGTGTGTCTGCATGTGCTAACCGTAAAGCCCTGGGTACTGAGTGGATGATTCACCTCAGATTTGCTTGTCATTATTCTATCTATCATTTTGTAACACAACTTTCTCAGAGTTATACATTTGCACTGGTGAAACATGTTGCCTTTTATATTTATTCATTTAGCAAATGCTTTTATCCAAAGCAACTTACATTTCTCATATGGGTTACAATGAGCCAGCGCTGGGTGTCTTGCTTAAGGACACATCAGGTGGCTGAGCTGGCATTCAAAACCAGGAGACTTCTGCATCCCAGCCTGATGTTCTACCCAGTGAGACACCAGACTGCCTAGCCTTTTGTCTAGAATCTATTCCACTTCCTGTTGATTCACTACATCCTTCATGGTCATATGTATTCTTTATGCAGTGCCAACAGATGAGAGGTGAACAGAGAAATATCATACCCTCCCTCCTTACTCACATCCTCAAGTGCAGAGGAAGGTCAGCTCACCTGTCCCTTCATAAAATAACTTCCAAGCCCCTACTATGACATATAATTGACTTACTTCACAAAATGCAGAAAGTGAGTGTTAGGATCATTATGTCCACAGCTGTCACATATACTCTACTCCCTGCTAGTTACACAACAAAGGGTACCTGTGCTCAGCTGTTGAAACGTGACTGGCTTACTCACTTGACTAAACACTTTGTGGTAAAGTCATGATGTGTGCACTTGCCACTGCTAGTCCTCTGACTTGCTTCCTTGTCTCTGATGCTTTTGACCTGCCCTGTTTGCAGTCTCTTCCTGCCTGCCCTTGACCCTTGTTTTTAGAAACCAATGCTTACAAACCAATGCTTCTCCGGAGTGTTTGCTGTAGCGTTACCTCTTTGGTTTTAGTTAGAAACCACAATAGTACGTCTAGGAAACAAGTTGATAAGGACTTATTCTCATTCCTTTTAACGTATGGACCTTCTGTGATGTGTTCGTAATAAAGATTATCTGTAATGTCTAAAATAGTCGAATCTAACTATGCTTTAAAAATGTTTAAATATTTTGCTCTTAACAGAACCTTGCAGAGACCAGTCTTGAGTGTTGCTGTCGTTTTATTCTGTTTTAAACGCAGCATTCGTTTATCCCGAGAAATTTACAGCCTCTGAATTTCGATTTTAGCACAGCTTTAGGAGGGGGTAACGTGTACGTGTACGTGTGCAAAGAGGATTATATAACCAAGAGTTCATAGACCGATCTGTTAGGCGACTGGAGTTTGCGTTTCACACCAAACTACTTGTAGGAGCCATTTCAATATAGCCAACAAACGTAAACGTTATTACATAACACGGAAAGACGCGGGAAAGTGTGAGCAACTCTGAGACGTCACAAAACGAAACTTTTATTGGCAAGCTAGTAAAGTGAGCGACTGTTCAACTCTCTGGTTGCTTATTTTTCCATGCATGCTGTGATGATGCGCACCGGTTTCTGTTCTGTTTCCTCTGGAAATTTGTGACTTGTAGTCTAGCAGCACACGATTATAAAGTTCTTCTGAATTAGATTTATTTGCGCAATTAATACAACGGGTATGAAATGAATCATTGTGAGAACTATTTCTGCAAAAGGGAAAAGATACGGCAGCAAAATGCGAAAAACGAACTTGCGCGGCCGCCTGTGCAAACGTGTAGGGACGCGTGAAGGTGCGCCGCGGTGCGATGTGCTGAACGCTTTTCCTGTTGCGTTGGGAATTACCAAAAACGAAAATGTTTTCCCCCCACCACACGAATTCTATATGTCAGCTGACATTTGAGAAATAACGATTTTTGGGGGTCGTAACGGAGCGAAAGATAAAGTACCACATCCTGTTCCGTTTTTAAGAATTCTTCATTAGTCAGGTTTGAGTCGTTTGTGTTTGGTAAACCGCTCTTACATTTTTGCTAAGTGAAATTTTTAATGTCAAGGGTGATTGAAAAGTAACTCAATTACTGTACGCAAATGATTCTAAACACTCGTTCTTTATATGTTGTCTGACAGTTACACGAACACAGCACCGTATGTTTCTCCCCGTGTTTTTGTTTTGACAGATGATATTTGTGGACATCATGAAATGCACGCATGTTGCATCCAAGCATCTCCAGAAACCAGCTGACCGCTTCTTCTGTATAGGCTCTGTGACGTGTACCTTCAGTTAGTTTTTCTACCACCTAGCTCCTAGTTTCTCGCTGTTTTCTCCCAAGAGACCCACGCTAGGAAAAAGACAACATGCAGTTAGTTGTGCAGAATCAGTGTGACGAGCCCGTGAAACACGCAGTTGCCCTTTCGTTCCCACGCCTCTCACAGCCATCCCTAATACAAAAGCTCAATTTCCGCTTCTTGAAGGTGGAGGTGCCACGTTCATGTGGCCGACCGACACACCTATGTGGTTGTCATGTGGTTTTGGCAACCATTTTTAAAATAAGAGTAAGGCACCGGTCTTTTGACAGCAACAGCACGATTATGTAAACGACTTACTTTGATCAGTGATTACGCCGTAATAGCTGTTGGCCATAAGACAATCCGTTAGTGCTATGCAGTTTTACGTGTCGTTGACAATAACTGCCTACACAAAAATATTGATGTTCTTCTTTATGGGACTGTCAGCGTCTATAAGCACTTCAGTTGAGACTCGTATTATTTTGACCTTTTGATTTTCTGTTATATTTTTGCAGATGTGAGTTCTGTATTTTTCCACATAGGCACTGGATGGGGAACAGATTACTATACTGCAGTCTTCCCAGTCTTCCATTCCATTCCCACTTCGGCTCATGCTTTATCTGATCTCCAGCTCAAACTGAGCCGCTCACCTACCACAGACGTTTGTGTTTTTTCCTCCATATGTTTTTATTTATGTTGTACCTGCGCTTTTAATATTAGCCACATTTCAGTTTTTTTTTAATAAACAATTGTTTAGCTCTTTGGAGGATTGGATGGGACAAATAATCATAGAAGAATACAGTATAAAGAAACACCAGCTGAGTCAAGTATAAGGTAAAACACACTAAGTTATTGAGTTCATGTTCCTGCTTTCTATACGAGTTCTCTAGAAAATTGCTTCAATGAAAATCTTTTGTGTTTTAGATTGTCAGGGTTTTCTTGCTGACTGGAAAATCCCTATTGTGAAGGACCATGTGTAACTGACATGGGTCCAACTCAGAAAATGACACATAAAAAAAAATCAAACATGAAGAACAACAACTGAACATGTTATTACACTTGGTGGAACATGGATGCCCCTACCAGGGCTCAGCCCATGCAACCACAGTCTGGTCAATTACCAGAAAAAAAGATTAGCTCACTGGGCTAAAAACGCCAGGCCCTCGCTTGGCTCTCATCCTGAGAACCAGTCGTTTTTTCTTCTTAGTTCGATAGGTCTGCACATCTTAACTTCTTACAAACAAACCTAAATTTACATTTGTATTTGTAAAATTGGTTTGTGCACCGTTTTAAAACCCTTAACAACACTTTGTTGATTACTGTGAAAAACTGCATGTTTTGTTAACATTCAAATTAGGTTCAGTGCAGTGGAGGGATTCCAAGATGTGATTCAATTAGTGTGCTGTGTTCTAAGCAAAATCCACCTGCTTCTAAGCATAAATATTTAAGCTTTTACTGACCCATAGCCTGTGGTGGCTAGTGCCATCACCTTGTTCCCCTGGGACTGGGACTCGATCCTCACCTCGGATCTTTGTGTGTGGAGTTTGCTGGTTTTCCCTGTGCTTGGTGGGTATTCTCCAGTTTCCTCCCACTGTCCAAAGACATGCTAGTTAGGCTGACTGGCATATCCAAATTGCTAGCGTGCGGGGCCGCCCGCGGGGGGGGGGGGGGCGGGTGGGGGGGGGGGGGGCGGGGGGGCGGGGGGGGGGGGGGGG
>JABJVR010000035.1:1681236-1712965 GCA_025773905.1 Chitala chitala
TTTTTAACCAAAAAATTTTTTTTACCACTGTTTTATTTTAAAAATATTTACCCCCCAGTAAACCTTTTTAATAAACCTTTTTTGCCGTATTTAAAAAAAAAAAAAAAAAAAAAAAAAAAAAAAAAAAAACCTACTTTTCTGCCTTTTTGTGTTCATTCTTAAAGCATTTCAAACCCAAAACAACAAACATCAGCAGTACAGGCATCACAATGACAACCAATCAATCAAGGACATGAACAAACACCTCACTGCAAACTCCATTTTGGGATCATCTTTGCTAATGAACTTTAATGGGGTGCAATTCCCTGAAGCAACAAGCTTTAAATATTTATTGAAAGTTATAATGACTATTTCCCCTTCCATACTAATTAGGCAACAGTTGTTCCATGGTCCTGTCAAAGCTCATTACATCAATAGGGTAGAGAAGGCAGAGGCAGTGCAGGCTGTCTGTTTGTCTCTCTCTCACACGTACGCGCACACATACACACCAGAGCAAAGCAGCGTGTAGGCGGTTTGAAATCCACATGCAGGTCCAGGTAAGGGCTGTAATGCTGGGGGGTGGGTTCAGGTCACCTGCCCCCCAGGCAACTGCAGGGCTCAGCACCTATACATACCCACCAGAACAGCCACATAATGAGTCCCCTGTTACTATTCTACTGCACCAACACCTCTTAGCCAACCAGGTTTATACACAAATGCCAACCCCCCCCCCACCACTAGCAAAGTCATGGATCAGCACAGGCTTTTAGAGCAGCTTCAGCAGAACCTCATCTTGAAAGCCAAACGATCAGTACATTTACATCTATTCATTTAGCAGATGCTTTTATCCAAAACAAATTTACAACATTTCACGTTACCCTGCGCTGGCTCATTGTGTCTTGTTCAAGGTGGCTGGGCTGGGATTCGAACCAGGAGACTTCTGCATTCCAGCCTGATATTTTACCTCTCATCTTCTGATGCCACCAGCAGCAGAAGATGAGAGGTTCTCTTCCTCCACCATGGTTATGTTCAGTATGTTGGTTCCTGCAACGCTGTAATAATATGAGATACAAACAAGGGCAACACACGGATTCGGAAAACCCTTTCTGTACGGGTGACCACAAAACCAATAGCAGCTTTGCTCTCTGGCGTTATAGATTGAGTTTCTGCCTGAAGCGTGACTTAGAGCAGCACATTAACTCTGACCTCCCTCCACTAAGAGCCTGCTAAAAGCATGAGGTATTGACATCAGTGCAAAAGCCGTGATTCTCCTAAATCAGATTCAGCAGACTGTGAGAATACTCATCTATTGTAGCTGAGCTTGTAACAGTATAATTGCAGACATTCTAGCTGGGAAACAGCTTGATGTAGGCCTCTCTGCTACACTCAGTGACCGATCACAAAGGGTTACAAACTCGTGTTTCTTCACCCATCACGCTGAGCGCTGGAGCACCACACGGCTGCGTCCTGAGCCCACTTCTCTACTCCCTGTACACCTTTGGCTATACACCTGCCCACCCGACCAACGCCATCATCAAATTTGCTGACGATATATAACTGTCACCAGACTGATCTCAAAAGGGGACGAGATGACATATGGGGATGACAGAGTGTCAGAGTGGTGTTCAGTGAATAACCGGACACTAAACACTACAAGAACAAAAGAACTGGTAGCCTTGAACTGGGCAGCCATTGAAAACCTACTTGCATACTGCATTTCTGTATGGCACGCAGACTGTTCTGCGACAGACAAAAAACCCTGCAAGGTATAATCAACACAGCTGGGAAGACACCGGCTGCCCACGAGCCTCCTTAGAGGATCTCGCCATCTCAGGTTACACAGACATGAAGGGCTCCGCTCAGCCCAGATACCTCCACTCTGTACCGTTCCCCTCTGGCAGGCACGTCAGGATGGCCAAAACATGTACAACCACACACACAGACTGTACTTCATAGCCATTAGCTCAATAAATAATCATGAATCTACTTGTATAACTAAATGTTATTTATGCTGCTGTCCTGATCACTGTGGTTTCATTTATTTACTATTCTGACTTTATTCACTGCTGTGTCCCGTGTTTCTGCGTTTCTGTGTGCGACCGCGTCACCAGAGTGGCACTTTATATACAGGTGTATAATGACAATAAAAGCATTCAATTCCGTTGAATCGAGCCAACAGTTAAAAGCTTGGGCCTGTGCTCACTAACAATCCAGCCTCTCTCATGTTACAGTTTGGCTGAACGCTAATAAAAATTTGGCACTGAACTCATTAAATTCCAGACTGGTCTTTGTTAAAGTCTGTTTTTTTTCCCCAACCCACACTTGAATCTTCTAAACCAGAGCTGTGCCAAATAAGACCCACCTTCACATCTGTGAAAGGACAGCCACGTCCTCATCCCAAACTGAATGCGCTCATCACAATAACAGCCCTGTGCCGGTCCAAGTCATGACCCTGTGTGCATTATACTGCGGTTATCAAAACTTGACCTTTACTCAGTCAGTACTCATCACAGAAATGACCCTGTTCTCGTTGTAGTACGACTCAGCGCTCATTACTGCATGGCCCCAATCTCAACACAATAACAACCCTATGCTGTCCACAGTAATGACTGTGTGACCGTGCAATGACCCCGTCCTCGCTGTAACGCGGCCCCACACGTCACGGCAATGACCCCGTCCTCGCTGTAACGCGGCCCCACGCACGTCACGGCAATGACACCGTCCTCGCTGTAACGCGGCCCCACGCATGTCACGGCAATTACCCTGTGCCATTCACAGTAATGACCATGTCATCCTTGTAGCACAGCCCCGTACTACACACAGCCATGAATGTTTGTTCTGGTATGGCCTTCTGCTCATCTTAAGGAAGATGATATCTATTTGGCCTCATGGTCTTTGATATTGCAGCTGTCTCCACAGGATGTGGAAAAAAACAAGGCACCTGGGAGTCTGTAGACATGGAAACACACTAACATACAGCTGTAACATTAGAATGTTACAAAGTTACGTTTATCGCTGACAAGAGTCTGCTGCACGAACACGGACCTGTAAACCCGAAACCACAGCCCCCGGTGAAAAGAACGCACTGAAGGGTCCAGTACTCCAGGTGTTGGCCTAGTTAAAACCCTATTCATTTACATGCTTACCTGACAACTTTCCTCAAAAGGAAAAGCTTGCATATTTTCAGAGTGGTACAGGCATTGCAACTACGGACTGATGAGCTTTGGTGAGGAGTCGTGTAACAGGACTCCCAACAGAAGCTGTAGGTTTCGCCATCACGCGTTAACCTCCAACTTCATAGTAGCTATTGCTACATCACGTGCAGATGATTGGTGACCATCTCAAACCAGACCCTGTAAACCTGAAGCGCTGTTATGCCACATTATCCTTTAAATTGGGCTTCAAACAATGCCATGGCTGATCACCAGCTTTGGTCTTCAGCAAGAAATCATGAAGCGTTCTGTCTGATACTGGTGGAGTGGGGGGGAGGGACTTTCAATCTGCGTGAAGTCAAGACACTCTTTCTAACAGTGACTGAACTCCACACCCCCCCCCCAACATAGCACCCCCATTCACAGACGGCACCTCTCTATTCCCCCTTTTTTCCTGTTTTTTCCCCATCATTCTCATGCCTGCAGGCCTGAGGTGGGGCATTTCTCTCTTGATGGTGCACTGAGGACACCGGCCCAGATGGACAACACAGCACAACGCACTTGTTTAACCTTCACTGACTCATCCCTACATCTGTCACATGACCCATGAAGACAAAACACTCGTTTCATGAGGCAGGCAGCAGGGCAAATGAGAAGACGGGCCTCTCTGATCTTCCGGCACAAGACATTAAAAACAAAACAGAACCTATAAAAGGCACTTTCATTCTGCTTAGCTGAAGAATTATGCAAGCTCAATAATGCAAAAAAAAATTTAAACAGGCTCTAATTACCAGTTGTATTTGCTTATAGTGCAATTAGACGCCTGCTAACGTTAGCATTTCACACAAAGGATTAACGCTGGTACACTGAAACAGAAGAGGTTGTCCTTCTGAAACTCTAGAGGGTCCTAACCTCTGTTTATTACTATTACCCCCCAGTAAACAGAACACTTCACTGTACTCAGCTCTACAAAACACAGAACCAAAAGTGGCTTGTTGGTGCTGCTTTGGGGGGGGGGGCACCTGACAGGAACAAGAACTGACAATAAGCAGAAGGAAAACAAAAAAAAAAAAAAAAAATGGGGAGGGAGGCCCCACCATACTGACAATTAGCCATCCCAAACATGACCTGCTAAGAACCCAGCAGCAGCATTTGATTTAAATATCAAAAAAAGCAGTAAGGATGACCTTCCCTCCAAGACAGGACAGGATGTCAGAACTCAGAGGCCAATAACTGGGATGGGCTGAGGTCAGGTGACCTCCAGGAACAGGTAATGCCAAACCCCCTAATCTCAACACACTACTGAGACAGTCTACACCACTATCACATCACACATGTTCCCATGCTCAGAAAGACACCTGCTGTAGACCTCTGCAAGCTCTGAATCAAGCATTTATCTGAAGTCAAGACATGCAGCACACTTATCGCTGCTGTATAACACACACACACACACACACACACACACACACACACACACACACACACACACACACACACACACACACAAAAAACCGCTTAAGCAGCTGGTTCACAGGAGACAGTGCTGACCAACACACTGGCAAAAGTCCTGCCGTCACATGTAAAAGCAGACAGGTCTGAAAGCGAAAGCTGAAGCTACACATCACTGTGGTGTGTCCCACAGCTTCCTTGCCACATTCTGACAGACTTGTGAACAGAAAAAATTAAACAAAATATTTCAACAGCAGTGTGTCTGACACCTCCCCCCCTTTGAGAAAGAAAAGCGCTTCATAACTTTATCCCTCTGTGCAGATGGGTTCCCCAAAACTGCATCCCAAATATGCACACCCCATGTACAACCTAACGCCCAACGATGGAGGTGGTTCTGACACCGAAACACACTCATATAATCAGTAAACACAACCTGAGTACTTTCGGCCCATTAACAGAGATGTCCCCCTCTCCTACCAATAATGCAGATCATATGTGTACCGCCGCTGTCAAGTGCGCATGCGCTCAGGGAGCAGAAACTTTGGCACGTTAAATAAGAGCGTCAGCTGAGCACAGGTCACCTGAACATAAATTTGTGCAATTTACATTTCTGGCGTTAAAGGTTGACTGTCTAAAAACTGCACTTTTTTTTTTTAAGCTACAAATGCTTTTGTAGCAACGATGTTTCATCATTCTGGCAAATTCAGTTACACTAAACTGGTCTGAAACAAACAGAGATAGCAAAGGGGGCGTGCGAGAGAGAGAGAGAGAGAGAGAGAGAGAGAGAGAGAGAGAGAGAGAGACACGTGGTCAAGGGAGGAGAAAAAAAAAGTCAAAATCTGAGATCGCTCTACAGGATATGGGCCTCCCAGTGTGTCAAACATTTATAAACCATCCACAAGAGAGCTGTGTACGGTCTGTGTGTGTGCATGTGTGTTCATCCACTGGCTCTTCACAGGCTTCTGTTTTTGACCTGCAGTGAAGAGTAACCAACCCTTAAGAAACGACAGAATTAAAAAGCCCGTTAATTCACGCACAAGGATGGGAAAGTCATGGAGCATGTTCCGATTGGTGCCTTGAACTGGGAGCACTGAGAAAACTGGCAGCCACTGAAGCTCCTGTACTTAAATGATGCTCCTTTATGCTGCATGGAAGTCACATCTTCCTTGGTATCACAGCCTCGTTAAAGCTACAACATTACAAAGTAGGTTGACATCGTGCTCGTAGGGTAAGACAAAACCAGCTACTCATGCCTGGCATTTTCTCCATCCTCTTAGCAAGAAAAACTGAGCCAATGAGCCTGGTGGTACAGCGAGATGTAACACAAGTATATATAATGAAATTATGTCTACCAAAAGAAAAGCCCCCCCAAAAACTTTCAGTGAAGCAGGAGTCAAACTAAGTTGAGCAAATTGCCCCCCCCAAACTGAAACATTAGATGGAGTCCCATTCTGAGCCAAGCCCTCCGTTTCTCTTTTCAAAAACGAAAGAAAGCTTTCACAGAGCACAGAGAAAAGAATGCTCAGTCACTGAACGCACTGGAAGATAAATCCCAGGACTCCACATGTCCAGACAACAATCTGACAGCTTCTGCACACACAGAAATTCCACAGTACTAGATTCTGTACACATGACAGAAAGGTGATGGAGGAAAGCAATTTCCCCCTGGGATCAGTAAAGTTCTTAGAGTTGAATTGAAAATGGAGGGATAAATGGAGGGAAAAGACAATCTGCCTTAGTTATTGTAACCGATTCTTCGGTGAAGGTCAGCTCACGCACCTTGAGACTTCAGAACTGTACGAGCCTTGGACAGTAACCATTATGAGTCAGGAGGGAGCTTTTCCCAAACGCAACAATGAAGCTTTACTACGGGGATCTTGCTGCTGAGGTACGGACATTCCCTCACTGGTGAGGAAGACCTGCACTGAGCCCAGCAATCACAAAAAGCAAGGCCCTCACATGACACACCAGAGGTAGACTCGAGTTCAGCACAGTCTGAACACCAGTCCTCCGTCTCTACAAACCTGGCATGTGGGTGTATTTAACCATGTTGTGGTTCTAAAGCGTCGGACCTTCAGCACCTGTGTGCAGCACGTGTTCATCAAACTGCTCAGTAGAAAACCAGCTGAGAACTGATGCTGCTTATCGCCCAATCAGAACAAGGTCCCGATTGCATCGCTCAGGCCTAGACAAACAGCAGAGCTCAGACACAGTACAAAAAGTAAAGTAGGGCCTCTGTATTTCACACTGGCCCAATGGAAAAAAAACAGCAGCAAAAGGGTTCAGAGATACTGCAGTGCCACTGATAAGCTGTCACACTGAGCCCTGGCTTTTCCTGTTAGCTCCAGAGGTCAGCTCTGCTACAACAAACAGAAAATGAGAACAAGACAGCTTATCACTGTGTATGTACACTGTAACCCACTGTTACATTATTTTCAATTTCCAGCATTCCTTGACATCTTTAAGACACATCTGAGCCAACATGCAAAAATAGGTTTCCTTTAAATGTATAATTTAACAAAGAATGAAAAAGGGAAACGCCATCAAAAAGACCTCAAAAGAAACACTTGGTTGTCATCTTTGACCGATAGATACTTCTGCTCACTCAGTCGATAAGAGGAACCATGGGTTCAGCTCCAAAAAAAAAAAAAAAAAAAAAAAAAAAAAACACCCATTGACGCTCGCACCAGCACACTGACAGGCCACCTATATACAGACAAGCCCTCATGTTGAGCGAAACTGGGCGACACCAAGTCAGCGAGAGTAACAGTTTATGTCTGCACTACACCCCGAAAAGCCCTGCAGCTACACAGCCTGGCCTGGCCTGCTAGTCAAGTCAATTTCCTGAAACAGTTTTCCAGCCTTTAACATTAAGCTAAAAGGCAACACGGCAAAGGCAGTAATATAGACTATAAGAAGGGGGTGGGAGGCCTAATATCATTACATCATCACAATCAGCATAAGAAACAATTTACAGTTTTCACTATTCAGACAGAAGCTCTTCACAAATTGTTCTAGGTCAGATATTACATTCCACCAGTCACAGCCAAACTCTTATCCAAGATAAAAACTGATTCAAGGTCAGCGCTCAGTGTGACAGGCAGTGAAAGACAGACCACTTAAAGGAGAATTTCCACACAAAGAGAACCTGGGTGACAATGACAAAGAATACAAGCACAGTCACTAATTACACTAGTGACTGGAGGCAAAACAGATCTGGCAATTAACCCAATCATTAGACAAAACATAAAGAGACCAGAAAGATAACCTCACATCAACTGACAGACTACTAGTAGAACCTTACATAAATTGATGAGAGAACAAAGAACCCTTATCCACAAAAAACAGAATGTCAAGTAAGACAGTAGAACAGAGACAACAGACGCAGAAACAAACCCGTCCATCCATCCCCAAAACCTTTTATTATAAACCGATGAGGGCCAGAACGCACACAGAACTCAATTTAACTGATGAGCAGAACCGAGAGACCTAAACAAATTAGACAACAGACATATCAGGGTATATGTGTATATATTTTACACCTAAAGCAGGAGTTTCTATGGCAGTGTTATTTGTGCTTACTATATGGGCATGGTCCAAGTGTTGGAACACCTCTCAGGGAGCAATACAGGAGCTGAAATTCTTTAGACACACCAGGCAGAATGATTAGTTATGGACAGCCTCACACAGATCAGCACTTCATGAGGTGTGCCAGGAAGTCATTATTTCCCATCCTTCCTGTAGCTTCAGACACCTATGGCATGTACTCAAAGTGTTTACTGGAGAGGTTTGTGCAACTACAGACAAGAAAACATACAACAGAATTACAGGAAAGCTGTACCTTTACACTCTGCATAAACTTAATGTAGCCATTCAAGACAGGCAAATTTTCATCTTGTACACACACACACACACACACACACACACACACACACAACACACACACACACACAGTACATTTGAGAGAGAAAAAAAAAACAACAGATTGCAAACATCCTTGAGATTTACTATCAACTTTGACAAACTAGTCTTTCAAAAGAAGCTACAACTGAACATGCTGTACATGACAAGTCAAACGTTGAGGCAGTAGGGTATGAATATAGAAGATGTTAATGATGGGAACTTCTAACAGGTGAGATATTGTATGAAATTCTGTCCTCAGGGGTGTACTGTATTAAACAGAACAACATACGAATCAGAACCCATCCTGCAAACGCCACAAATATCCACACACGTGCAAAGGACAGTAACCAATTTATGGATGTGAAATTAAAGCAGTGTAGCAAAAGTCAGACGTGACAACTGAACCACGCAGCACTCCCGATCGATCTCTCTCTCTCACTCACTCACTCACTCACTCACTCACTCACTCACTCACTCACTCACACTCACACACACTCACACACACACACACACACACACACACACACACACACACACACACAGTCACGCAGCATGACTAGACCTATAAACACAGCGCCTTTGGGGTTTTATCTGTTAGATTTAACACTCCATTTATAACAGCAGCGGTTCATTAGATTTTTTTTTGGGGGGGGGGGAGCTCATGCAGTTTTGTAAAAATGTGTCGCAAATATTTCGTAAGCGAACAATTACCACAATATATAAATTTAATCCTGCCACTATCGCATCTGGATACTCTGAATGAGGAAAAACAGGCAAAACTTTTGTCGCGGGCATCGGCTCAATCACAACGTCGGACACCTGCTTTGTCATTTCATTGACTTGTGCAAAAAAGACCCGTAGTACGAAACTACCTGCAAAAACAGCAGGGCATAAATCACGCCATAAATCCATAGAGGGTAACAAAGAGTGGTTAAACTGTACAACGTGGCATTTCACTAACATCAATAACTGCCTTCTTTTGCCTTCGGTGCCTTCTTCATCCAAATAAAATTACCATCATGTTTTGTCCCATACACATAAATATAGATCTTGATCTGTGCAAAACATTACATTTGTGAGCGAGTACGTTATTTCATGCATTACACATTGCATATTTTTGCCCGTTTTTACCTGCACGACTCTGCAGCAAAATCTCCTCCGTCTAAAAGCCGTATCTTGCAGAAGAGGACCCCGTTGACAAAAGGCACGGCTGTTAGTTCTTCCAGGGTAAAATGGATCTGAAACTTAAACTTCTTTTTCTTCATTAAAAACGCCATTGGCACAGAGCAGTGAATGATCACTCTGTTTTTCTCGGATAACTGCGGCAACAAAATATACTAAAACGAAAATTTTAAAAAGCAAACAAAAGGAACGTTACAGACAAATTACAAAATGAAAAGTCTGGGGGGAAAATGCGATAACAGGGTCTGGAGCATGAACGTTGTTTTATGTTAGTCTGGAGCTTGGAAATTTTTCTTGTTGACTCTTTCTTGACTCGGCATCTCTGATAGATATCGATATATACCGATCCGTCCAAGATCTGCAATTAAAAAAATGCAAAACGAGGAATGGCAGTACAGCTTACACAAATGAGCAAAGTAATCACGAATTTGTTTTATCAACTTCGAAAGGCTAGCGGTGTGTTTGCGAGGCTCCGAGGCTGCCCTGAGTTAAATCCTCAAAATTGTGTTAGCAAGAAAAACAACAAAGAGAAAAACGTCTTTCGCTTCTATAACCACATTCCCCATTTCAGAGTTTTAATTAAAAACACACTCTTGAATTGTCCGCATGGCGATTAAGGTGCTTTACTTACCGAAGGCAATCCAACTTCAGATCTTCTTCTGTGCTAAACCGACTGCAGAAGAACACGGTCCGGCGAGCCAAAAGTATAAGATCGATCCTAGATACTTATTTATTCAGCCACCGAGCAGAAGATGTAAGATGAGACTGTACGGCTGTGGACCTCCTCAATGGCTGATGCAGTGTCTGAGTGGGGGGAAAATGCCGCCCCGAAAAAGACTAATCAGTATTTCTTATTTTATAGACATGGGTTTGCCGAAAGTCCTCATAGGTACCTAACAAGACAGTCCCGCTCCTTTACATGGAAGTAATACAGTTACCAGCTGGTAATAAGGAGAAAGGAGGACCTTCGTTACAGCCGTTATATCACGGACTGGCCAACTGTAGCTACGCATCCCGAGCTTTGTGGTGACTCCACATTAATCCCTCTCCTGCTAGGATTGAGCATTAAACGCCCTCTACAGTTCAGTGTAGTCATTGCAATTAGCGGCCTATTTGTTTCTAACTATTATAACCAGTGTTTGTATTACTCTACTTAAACATTCTCATTTTAATCCAGGGAGTTTGATGTTCATCCCGTAATTCTGTCTTTTCCCCTGTAATAATTTCTGAATTGAACAAGAACGCATCCAGTTGAACTTCAGTTTATGAAGATTCTAGCGCCATCTGCTGGTCATTATGTATTCTTTTTGACGTAGAATTTGGAACGCAGGTCTAGTATTCTAGAATTGTAGACACTGGTACGTGTTATGATCACCACTAGCCAAGGAATACTGAAAATGAATTTTTAATTAATAGATGTGCTTTTAAGAAGAGATGTTATGCCTCCGAGGTGAAACACGCTGCTATGTCTATCTCTGTATTCTCGAATAGCACTAAAATTCTAAAAGTGGTAATCGGAGTTAATGGGCTTGTAAGGTTTACTTTTCATTCTGTTGAAGAATTGCCTTCATAGGCCTGACAGCACTGTTATCTCTGTGCATGTGTTCCTATCATGTTAATTCCATACAAAACAAAATCCAGACAGTATAAATAATAGGACTGCTCAACATTCTTTTGCTTCTGTTATTTCAAACTTCTTTATACACTAGGATTTAAAAGCTCAGAATTTCATTATTGCCAAAAAAGTCAAATATTTTACCCTGGTGTTTGATACAACTGTAATCATATTTTTTTCAGACTAAAATCAGAGAGTATATTAACTTTTTCTAAAAAGTATTCTTTAGCTCAACTAAACATACTTCCACTCTTCATTTTTTTTTTCCACTGTGATCATCCCAAACAAAGAGAAATAGACACTGTGTGTCCCCTGACATGTCTCCACACTCTGGTGTAATGACTGACAATGTCTCACCACATCACCTCTTAATGATAACTGCCATGCCACATCTCAATGATGTGTACATGTTGGGTTTCTCATTACAAAATTTATGTATTTTAGTGAGGGAGGAGTTCTTCCACCTTCTCAAAGCATTTAATTTTATATCCTTCAATCTACAAGTTTAAATGGATGGAAAAAAAATCATATACTATTAATATTGTTTCATATAAGGTTATTTCACTATAACCAAAGAATTGTGTTTTGTCATTCTATAACTTTAAATCCATATATGTAATTTTATGCCCAAAAATGCTATGATTTTGTCTGCTAGTGAGAAAAATATTTTCCCAAAGAGGACTATTTTTAGACTACAGTTAAGAGTGTGAACATTGAAACACACAAAAATAAATCCAAACAATACTGGCAAATATGATACATTGCTTCATAAAAATAAAATTCAAATTTACACGTTGAAATGAGTAACAATGTCCTTAATTTCCCCCCACGCATTTACACTGAAGTTCTAAATATTTTCAAATGCATTTCTACACTGCTGTCTGATGTCTTCTAGAACCAAAAGAGGAGTCAGACACACGCACGCACACACGCACACCCGGACACACACACACTACTGCACATCTTCAGCCTGCTGTGCCAAGTTGGGTTTGATCTCACTTCCTTCCGACACCGGACCCAAAGTGGAGTTGTTGGTGTTGCTCTGCAAAAATTTTCGAAAGTCCTTGAGGGCAGGCCGGAACATCTGGATGAGCGCAATTAGGGCAGCCTGCGTGCCCTCCAGGGCCTGGGCCTGGCGCTCCTGGGCACAAGCCTGAGCCTCTTGAGAGCGCCGGATCATCTGCAGCAGGTCGTTCTGGCTCTCCAAGTGCTGGGCGATCTCCCGCACGTGCAGGTTGGTCACCTTCTGCTCCTGCAGCAGCTTGGCTGAGTTGAGGGCAATGCGGCTCTTCAGCTCCTGGGGCTTGATGGAGCACTCAGCTGGGCCCGACAGCATCTCCACAGGTGCCTCTGTGGTCACCGTGACAGGGGTCTCGGTTGTGCAGTACTCCACCACCCCCTCTTCCAGTGTGTGGTACGTGGTCTCTGCTGTATAGTGTTAAATAATTTTTAAAACGTTATGATGCAATATTACCTCTGTTTGTAAGCAGCACATCATAACCATTCTTCCCACTAAAATGTGAATTGAACAAAAAGCTTTCAGAATTACAAGTTTCACTTGCTTACACAAAAACTTCTGTGAAAACCAACACCAACACTAGCATATTAATAAATCTCAATACATTTGTCTTGTCAGGATTCACAAATAGTCTGCATTTCCTCATATAACTGTGCACATAAACATTAAGAGTAGTTTGGATTTCCGTTCAGATAGAAGGATTTATATAGTTAATACATAAAAAAACAAGATATGTTTACCTTCTAGTGTTTTATGGACTTCACAAGCCGCAGCAGAGGCAGCGGGGATGTCTAGGAGTCACACGTGAATATAGGTTATAATACATAAGTAAATAATATATAATTATCTCCGTAGTTATTTTAAAAGTCTGAATTTAACTGCAATTGTTCAGACAGAAAGTGGCGATAAAACAAACTGGTAACAGGAAAATGTGAACAATATGTTTCAAAAACGGTGGCTTTGATTGAACACTAGCAAGTAAACGTACCTAAAACACCACTACGAGTCTTACTCAGTTTTTCAACCTTAAACGAACCGACCTACAACGCGGATCCAGGTGCCATGTGTAGCCCGCTTTATCAACTGGAAATATGCGGCAATTAATAAATAAAAGAATATCCGCTATACAAGCATTTGGCTTGCTACGAAGTCAGTGGTGCTCCAGATGCGTTTTATTTTTCTAGACTGAAGTTAAGCATGTTCTGGAAATTACGCGTACGCTTTTTAGCAGGAGCGCACAACTTTAAAGCCCTGCTACACGTGTCACCGTTCCCACCTACAGCGCTAACTAAACTAGGTACGTAACTTTACGAAAATTCTCCGACGTAAACGACTTACTTTGCGTTAAAGTCACCGTTGTAGCCGAACTCATAGGTACGGGAACAGTAATTTCTGCGCCACCGTCTCCCGCTGGCAAACTAATAATGGTCGCCTCCCCCAGCAGGTTACAAATTCTTTGCTGCATGGAACTTAACATGACTGTGCAGTCGCCGGTCCCCTCCATTGCCGCCCGCGCCTGGGCCACTTTACGACGGACCTCGGTCTTCAAATCGGACCACTTCTTCTTGACCTCGGCCAGTTCCCTCTGACAAGTTGTGACGGCGTTCACCCTTTTTAGTATCTCTACCCATGCGTTGTTTTTTGTTATATGTGTGACTCCAGCGTTGAAGTGGTTAACCAGTATGTGCTTTTGTTTCTCCATTTCCTCGACTATAATTTCCACCTCCCTTTCTGAAAAATTCATTTTTCTCTTTTTTGCCTGGGATGCCATTTTTTAGAAATTACTCGGTTTAAAAGCACAAATGTGCGTAGTATACGTAAAAATTGTATGTTTTTCTTAATAGGACTGCGCAACGGAATGGCTTCCAGAATCGACTTCTTCCTCCTTCAAACAACGCATACGTCCGTAATGGCTGAAGTCCCGCCCACCTGGACACGGTACTATACCATTGGACGATTGAGGTAAAACCGTTCATAATGTTGCTACTATCATTTGCTGGAATCAAGATCACTCAAGTGTAACGTAAGCACCGTAGAGGCAAACGTCTGGGGAGATAATAAGGGGCTTTTACGCATGAGTTGGTATATGTACGAAGTTCAGTAATTGTAAATAATATTTGTGCTTTAAGTGGTATATCAGATATATACAGTGTTAAACTTTAGGAGATATTACTTTAATCCCACAAAGATACCCAGTGGAGTTATTCTTAAATGCGTGCTCATTAATGTGTTCCCAAGTAACTAATTCTTTACAGGGCTAGAAAGAATTTTTGAAAACGTAAAAATAAGTGACGAAATGAAACGGTAAATTGGTATTGTAACGTATTATCGCGGAATATTGGCACATTAGGCTGATAAATCAAATGCATTTCTTTTAGAAAACATGAAAGGGAGTGCTATTTTACGACTTCTGGAATACTTTTGTATACCAGTACTTTAGATTGGCTGTAAGATCCCCAGTACAGTATAATAAACGGTAAAATAATGGTTTGTATGGTGCTGTACTAGTTGTATGTGTATAGAAATATCAGTTATTACTTGTAACAAAATACTTGGTGCACTCCCCGTCTTTCAGTGATGAAGAATTGAAGTGAAAGAGAGGTGGCGCGAGAATACTGCACGAGCAATACAACAACAAAAGGGAAACGAGCTTTTACTTAATAAAGTCACGATAAAGTGTTTTGCTTTCACACCACAATGCTTATTTTCTTTCCTAACATTTGCAAAAAAGTACTTTTAATTACTGCTGATTTAACCTTTGTTCTTAAGTTAATCTATAATGAGAATGCATCAGTTCGAAAAGAGTTAGTCTATTATGGAGAAATTAATAAGGGATGGGGGTTTTTGTTATATAGAAAAATGCGTTAAATAACCAAATTTAGTTACAAACGCTCTGATTCCTGCACATAGCGAACTTAGTAATAACTACACTTATGCGTTTAATGATAGCTTGCCAAAGTATTGATGAAAATGTGAAAACGTAACGTTTTTGCTTTTTGGTGTTCAGAAGAATTCAGTTACATTCTCAAATGTTACGCTAATGCATTAAATTGATAAATCTTGGAAGATCGTGTACACCGCCTGATTTTCTAAGACACGTTAATTGTATTAAATATTTTGCATTTTTAGAATTTGTACATTTCACTTTCAAAAATTCTGTGGGTAAAGTGAAATATATATATATATATATATATATATATATATATATATATATATATACACGTGTGTGTATGTATATATGTTCTGTCTGCTCCTGTTCTGTCAGTGCTCGTGTAGGATTTCTTGCAAAGACATGCAGTTCCGGTGAGCTGTTGACAGTAAAGCGGGCCTGCAGTGTTTGTGTGTCTGCAGGCGTTGTGTTTTATTTATATATATATATATATATATATATATATATAGGTCTTTCAATTCCATAAATAAAACTGATGAATCATGGACATTGGCTATTGTAATGATGGATATAAGGCATTTACTGTCAAGGTCTTTGATTTCAAGAGATCTTGTTGAATCTTTCATGAACCTTCATAATCTAGTGTCTAGCTGTGGTCTTTTTATGTAAATTTTTGTGACATCGTACAGTTTCGTACTCGCATGTCAAAGTTTCTCGTGTGCCCTTGGTGTTAAGTCAAAACCAGCTGACCATTTTACCAAAATACATAGCTGCACATTTCACTGTGTAGATTTGTAATGTGTAACAATGTAGAGGTGGTGCATGCCTCCCTTCACCCCAGCTATGTTTGCCCCTTTTTAACACAAAGTAACAAAATTGAGAAAATAATTGATTAAATGCACCCTTTTTCTGCATTTACAAGACAATACCATTCTGTGAGATTTACTTGTAACAGCTGAAGGTGTGTTGATAAATGAGTGTGAGAAGGGATAGAAGCTCTTCCAGTGGGTGTCTGAACAACAGAAGGAAGACTGCTACATTCATCCTACACTGTGTTAATCTACAGGTGGGTACCAGGAGTGAGATCCACACTGGGGGAAAATGCCAAGGCATGTCCCTATTGTAACTACAGGACAGCTTACATATGCTGTGCTGTCAATACAAAACAGTACAAATTATAGTAATTTTGCCTTGATGTGATGTAGTGTACTGTATTAGAATGTCACAGAATGGAAAGAAATCTGTTAACCAACCTGAAACAGTACAGTGATGATTTCAATTTGTTTAAAATCTTTATTATTGTACTTACTGACATATAACATTGAGGATTACGCTCACCTGTTTCCATAGTTTCATTAGAACATATCTTTTAAGCGTTTTCTTCTCCCATTCCATTGATAAGATATCCCTGCTCTTGCTCGTTGCTTGATGAGACTGACAACATAAGAAGGCCCATTGACTTAATAATGTCAACAAATAATAAACAAGGAGAAGGGCCAAAGGACAAAGTGGTCTGTTTGTTACCTTTCTCCTGTCACCTAGAACCTGGGGCTTTAAATGTTACTTATTATGTCTGTGGGTTCTGATTGTGGTTCTTGTCTGCACTGGCACCAAAACAAGGACAGGTCATTGGGGGAGACGTACTTTGTGCTCTACACCAGAAGGTGACCGTTCCTGTTTACATGAAGCCTGAGCCACATACAGTCTTGTATACGTGTTCATTATGTGTAAAGAGTTGCAATTGTGGACATTACAGTTGCTGCCTTGGAAGGTACATGCTGATCACAGAACAGAGTAGACTCGTTACAAAAAATTGTAATTGGCCTGGTGTGGCGTGCTATTTATTTATTTATTTTTGTCAATGAAAACTGCTACATTGTTTGTGTCTGGAAGCATGAAAACTGTATAGCACATTACTGATTGTAGAAAATTTGTAAAAATTCAGTTTAAGTACCATTAGAATCATTTTTATCTTCTGCAAAAATTGTGTAAAGATTTTATATTTATGATGTTAGTTGAATCTTACAAATGAGCTTGAAAGTTAATTTTTCTAATTTAATTTATAAGGATGTTTTAATATGAGCCACCATTTAAATATGTACTAAATATGTATGTAAATACTGTAGTTTGATTTATTTGTAATGTTAATTTGTAATGTTAATTTGTAATGGTCTGTTCCAGAACTTCATGGTGTTTGAAAAGCAGAACCTAAAATTCATGAAGTATTATACCTTTTAATAACTCATCCATTTTGGGCAAAGGTATATGGTGATCTTAACAGAGTAAACTCAGTGTTCTTTTCAAAGGGCAGCATAAAGCCACTGGTCCCTTTGTCACATGGGTCCCTATCAGTGCTGAGCCCCCGTCCCCTCATGAGATAGAGTCACCCAGACGCTACGCTTAATGGCACCACTATAATTAGCTGCAGGAGTGAAAGAGAATCTCAGAACACACATGCTGCCCCTGTATCACGAGGGAACCTGACGGACGCTGGACTGTTCTGCCAAATTCACACCATGCCACCTGTCTCCCTGCATGTCTTGGGGATCACCAGGCGTCCACTGGAAGAGCTTCCATTCCTAATATGTGTTTCTTGATCTAGTTTATGTCCTGCATCACACAGTGTGCTAAAGCCTGCAGAGAGGTCTTTAGGGGTCTGAAAATTATTTCAGTATATCTGAATCATGGCTCCTCACTCTAGAGCAGGTCAGATTACTGTAATATCAGTCATTTTCTGCTTTATCCTCATGGAAACTAAAGGAAAATTAATTCAGTCAGACAGTAATATAGAATACACAATCAGGTCTCCCACTGCCAGTTAAAGCCTCCACTTCATTATGAATATAACACAATCACAAACACAAAAAAGCAATTTATTAACAAAGATTTATAAATTTAAGTTTAAAAAAAAAGGTTGCAGCAAATTTTAATGCTACTATTCTGAAATTATTTACCTTAATAACATGCTAACCACTTAGCATGTACAGGAATAAAGGGCAGCCTGGGGCCAGTGCCAGACAGCATACAGCACAAGGCAGAGTACACCCTGGAGAGGGTGCCAACTCGTCTCGGGGGACACACGGAGCTCGAGTTCCAGTTGCCCACATGTCTTTGTAGTGTGACAGAAAATCCATGCAGAGGGAACACCAACCAGTGTGAGCCGGATTCAATCCCATAACACAGGAAGTCAGAAGGCCAGACTGTTTTCTGTACTGCTGTAATAGGTTACACCATTGTCGGTCTACACAGACACCACGCTTGTAAGACATTTGAAAGTAGCAGCCTTAAAAAAGTATGTTGGATTTGGGCTGCAAAATTGTGATGTAGTTTTATTAAGACAAAAAGAAGTGAACTAGAAAGGGAAGAACTGAATGACAATAATACCAGTTAATTTTTAACAGACCAATACTGATCAGAACATTCTGTTACTACTCTTGTATATTAATTTTAAATAAAATGCCTTGTAATGTGTAGGTTTTAAGGAAAATGCGCAATAAAATGTGTGCTGAAGTTTTAATATTTATTAAGACATGGAATTACTGGACAAATTTGTCTTTGTGGAAGCAACGACTTAAGGTATTTTGAAGAAAATATAGGTTTCATAAAGTGTCTTGAAAAACTGCATTGTTTTACAAATTTTTCTCATAGTTTAGTTCCACACATTTTGCTTTAAAAAAAAATATATTGCACATACTAAACGTAAGAGCATAGTAGATCAAATTTTAACATGACCCTTTATCTTAAGTAATAGATAAAATCATTTGCAGTCGTTCATTAAATCCTTAGAATTCCCCAGTACCGAAGACGTGAAGGGTGATTGCAAGTAAAAGTCAAATCACTCGAAAAAAATCTGTCAATTTTATAATCCTAGCTACCTGCAAGTACTAAATATTAATTTTACAATTTTTAGCATTGTATCTTGATATAGAACAGAATTTCGTCTCTCGCTATTTAGTTTTGTTTTAGTAAAACCACTATAATTACACTCATAAGAGCACAGGCAATCTATGGGAAAATTATTTTTTGCACATAAGTTGTTGCTTAACACATTCATGTAAATATGCAAACACATTAGATCTAATTGCAAGTTTAATAACACTCTCATTTAGGTTTCCATTTATCTCACTTTGTCAATTTCAGTTTATTGTACTGTCCTTCGTCCAGTCCTTGAGACCTTAACTTGTGATTGTGGTAAGGAAGTAGGGTGCTCTGTACTTAGGAATGTACGCGTTTTACGCACTGATTCTCCCAATTTGCCCTTTCCAATTTACGTCACGAATGACGTATTTAAAGGAATCGAGCCAATGAAATTGCGTCTTGACATCTTTTCAGAATGTGGGCGGGGCATAAAACGCCTTCTTTTAGCCATGTGTCACTTTTGTGCCGGTATTTCAGTAGTGAAACGGCGAGCGGAGTGATTCAGTGAATATTTATCTATCTATCTATTTATTTATTTATAATTTAGAACTACTTGATTAAATTATGTTGTGTTTGTGCCTTTACGTGCCCGTTTCCACCTCGGATCAAACTGAATTTGAGTATTTTGAATCGAACGGATTGCCATCGGAGCTGAAATCTCTCTTCAAATTAAGCTTATTTCTACCATCTCACGAGTTTTCTACGTATCGTAAATGGCGAAAGGTAAGAATGTAATTTTAATCGTATTTGTCTTTATTTTGAATTGTTTTGTACGGCATGATGTAAGAAAAGAATTGCAGCTTAAGAAGCCGGTAAGTCACGAGACTGACTCATTGTTCCGTTTCCTAAGAATCGCTGAGACGCTTCCCATCCCTTCCTAGCAGCAGTTTTTTCGATGAGTTTCCGATTTGTGTGTGCATAGTGGTCTATGTCAAATGTGCCACTATTAAGAAAATGTTCGTGTTTATTGAAAACGTTTTTTACAATTATATATGTGTGAATGCACACTGCACGCAGTTAAATATGTACGGTAAGTAGTGGCGGTTTTTTGGGAAATTGACGGCCCATTGAGAAAAAAGAAATTACCATATATGGTGACATCGGAAATTACACACTTAAAGTGAATTATGGGAACGTATTAGAAACATTGTTACTTGTTTCTTACGTAAGGCTTTTAAGACACTAACAATGTATTGAAGTTGTTAAAAACTACAGTATATTTAAGTTACTGTAATTGCTCAGTTATAGAAGCGCACCGCTCTCAGACAATGGTTAGTCCGGCCCACACTTGGCGATGTGGAGAGTCTTAAAGTTCACATGACTGTTCAGCGCAGGCAATTACGTCCGTTGTAACGTATTTAAAAAGTGAAATGAAATGGCTACTGTATTTTCCCCTGAACCTGTAGTAATAACCAATATTAACGTTATAATAAATATATCTTATGTGGTTCCGTACCTCCTCTTTAGAAAACTGAACAAAAAGACTTTGATGGACGGCTAGACTTTGAAGAGCTTGTGCATTATCTTAGAGACCACGAAAAGGAGGTGAAACTCATCTTTAAAAGCCTGGACAAATCAAATGATGGTACGGACCCCTTGTTGCGTCTACATCATATGTGTAGTGGCGGCGTGATGTGAGTGTAGCATGTTCTCTAATGTGTACATGCTTTCCTAAAGGTCGCATCAGCTCACAGGAGGTCATGCAGTCGCTGCAGGACCTTGGGGTTCAAGTTTCTCAGCAGCAGGCAGAGAAGATCCTTAAGAGGTGAGTCTACAAAAACTAGAACACACCCCTGTCCTTAGGGGTTCTGTTCCATGTCTGTGATTAAACACAGACTAGAGGGGGTGCTGGTATGCATGCAGACCTTCCAGTTATTCCAGAGAAATGTGTTAATGTACATGGAATTTATTAACCTGGGTTTCTGGTCTTTTTCTACAGAATGGACAAGAATGGCATATTGACCATTGACTGGGCCGAATGGGTGCGGTACACGTGTGTGCGGTCCACAGAGACCATACCTGAAATCATCCTGTACTGGAAGCACTCCACGGTAAGAGAGGCCGTACATTTCACACGTAACGGTATACATCTGGTGACGCAAAGTCTAACCTGGAACTCGAGAACCGGGCACGAGTGTGCCATGGTGATCTGCCTCTCGCGCTAATGTTAGGTCCTTCGGCGCTGATGAGAAGGACGTCTGTCGCAGGCCTGTAGCCAAATGGATTGGTGGGATCCAGCTTGATCCCCTAAGTGAATACAGGAGTCTGCAGACATCAGCTACTGTAGCTGTTGCACAGCTGCAATTGTGAGACAGACGTACCTTTTTCTGACCATTAAATTAATTTTTTAAAATTTTCTGCATCTGATCTGCAGGACCTCGTGTATGATTGTGCCGATTCTTGTTTATGGGGCTACATGATGTGCTTCTAGCTCAGTATGGGGATGCTAAACATACAGGCTCTGGAGCCCCTGTCAGGACGTGTAAATATAATGTAATGGGTTCATCCGTGGCCATGAATGTGTATGAAGGTCAAGAGTTAAGTGCCTGGCAAAAGTAAGGGAACATTCCTTCTTAAATCATTGGGGCCCCAGCATGCATCTTGTACAACTTCTCTTGCAGTGTGGCTATCATTGGGTGGGTGTGGTGTTCTTCGTAGCAGCTTATCATGTGCAAGCCTCTTCTGTGCAGCCAAAGATTACCGTTGTGTAATGTATACTGCTTTTAACCACTGTGCATGGGATTTTCTTGCTTGACCTCAACCCAAATTCCCTTGTGAACTATCCATGGCAGTAAGATTCAGATGTCAAACTGCAGACTGTATCACACTTGTACATACAGTGTACACTTGTACAGGTTATTTTTCACCTCATGAAACAGGCTATTGGTGGTTTAGATAGTTTTCTAATGTTTGAAGGGGCTCATATTGATGTTGACTATTATGTTCCCACAGATATTTGATATTGGGGAGAACCTGATGGTGCCAGATGAATTCACAGTAGAGGAGAGGATGACTGGGATGTGGTGGCGCCATCTGGTGGCTGGAGGAGGCGCTGGTGCAGTGTCACGGACCTGTACTGCCCCTTTGGACCGGCTCAAAGTCCTCATGCAGGTGAGCGAGCTTGAATGTTGAGCTGCCCTGCAGAATTTCACTACCCCCACCTGTATATTAGCATCTGTGTAGTCATAGTGAATTACTTGTTGCGAAATGCCATCGGGCCAGCTGACAAAGTCTAGTGTATTAAAAATCTGTTGTAAGAGTAATGTCGCAACAGCCAAGGCTGAGTAAATTTATATTCATTATCTGGCCAAAAAGTTAATGGGTAAATGTTCTGAGCAGTTGTCGATGAAGATTCTCAGTCATCCAAGTGGAGCTAAACAATGGCAGAGAGTCGTTGGGCTGTAGATGTCCTGACTTCTGCTCCGTTTGTCAAGTCAAGAGTTAAGAGAGGCTGACCTGGTGGATGTGTAAAGTGGTCTTAATCTTCCTGGGGACTGATGCAAGAGGAGCATGAAAAATAGGGGACAGGTTGTGTCTGAGGCCCCCAACTGTTTTGCAGAGTTCAAGAGCTGGTACACCTGTGAAATGTAGTTGCCCTTTGGGTCAGTGATCCACTGCTATTGACGTCACATGGGCTGTTTGTCAGTGGTAGTTGGCACGTGTAGTCTGTGACGTTCTAGGTGGACTCTGGTACATGTTTGTACTTTAGAATTTTGTGTCATTATTAAGCTTTTACTGACAATCCAGTTTGGTCCAGTAATTGGTAGATTGTGAAATTCAGCCAAACTCTTAAAGCACTCACCATGACTTAACAAACTAGGGGTATCCAAGTCAGTTGAAGACCTCAAATACTTGGCCAAAATAAATAGATGGAGTGGAGCTGACAGTCCATGCTAAGATTGTGTTCTTATTTATTTGGATCAGGTTCATGGTTCTCGCTCCAACAACCTGTGCATTGTGGGAGGCCTGACTCAGATGGTCCGGGAGGGTGGAATGCGTTCTCTGTGGCGAGGCAACGGCATCAACGTTATTAAGATTGCCCCCGAATCGGCCATAAAGTTTATGGCCTATGAGCAGGTATGCACCAGGAAAGCTTTATGTTGCCATATTTAGGTGGAGTGTGGAGTACCATGAAATGTTACATGACCTCTCTGCTCACTGCAGATCAAAAGGCTAATGGGCAGCAGTCCAGAGTCCATTGGCATCCAAGAGCGGTTTGTGGCGGGGTCCCTAGCTGGTGTCATTGCCCAGACCAGTATCTACCCCATGGAGGTGAGGCCTCTTACCCCCAATCCCCAGTAGCCTAAATACATTTTCCTTTCTGCCGGTCTTTGAAACAATACTTCATTTGCTCACTTGCAGGTTCTGAAGACCCGACTGGCCCTGAGGAAAACTGGTCAATATGCAGGCATTGCTGACTGTGCCAAGCGAATCTTGCGGACTGAAGGCTTAGCTGCCTTCTACAAGGGCTATGTTCCCAACATGCTGGGCATTGTGCCTTATGCTGGCATTGATCTGGCTGTGTATGAGGTGAGCTGCCTGGACAAGACCCCTTTTTGCCCTGCTTTCCATCCCAGTTTCCATGCTAACCATTTACTTGTCTCTTTAAGACCCTGAAGAACACCTGGTTGCAGCAGTTTGCCACAGATACATCAGACCCTGGCGTGTTTGTCCTGCTTGCTTGCGGCACAGTATCCAGTACATGTGGCCAGTTGGCAAGCTACCCCCTGGCGCTGGTCCGAACCCGCATGCAGGCACAAGGTGAGCCTGGGCACTTGAGACTGAACCCAATGATAGAGGTGTCGCTTCTTGGTGTTTTTACCTGCTACGTGGCCATAACAAGGCCGTCCCACCTCACGCATTCCTGCGACTTTCCCTCTCTGTAGCTACATCTGAGCATGGCTCCCACCCTACCATGACTGGGCTCTTCAGACACATCCTAAGCACAGAGGGACCCGCGGGCCTCTACCGCGGCCTGGCCCCTAATTTCATGAAGGTCATTCCAGCAGTCAGCATCAGCTATGTGGTGTACGAGCACCTGAAGGCAGCCCTGGGCGTGCGGTGAGGCAGCCCACAGCCACTGGGGCGTCTCTGTGCCGGAGAAGGCCTGATATTTGCACAACTGTCCATTCTGTGAATGACTGACTGGAGGCAGAAGAAGGTGAAGTACAACACTACATTGAACATGAAAGCTGCTATGTATGGGTGACGCTGTGACTCCACGGGTCCTGAGTGACTGCCACAAGTTTGGGATTTTGTATGTCTTCACTATTAAATTTTATTTCCATAAAATGTGAATGGTGCTCCTTAAGGGCTACAACTGTCATAAACTAAAAAATTGATAAGCTTTTAAATGATAACTGTTGGAACTTTGTTCATAGATAAGGAAAATGAGTGCTGACTTTTGGGACCAGTAATCATAGCCACGTGTTCCACTATGGTAATGGCTAACACTAGCCTTTTGTAAGGTTCCAAGTGCTTTGAAAATAATGGAGTACGTTTTCCTTCCTTTAGTCCCATACTAGTAGTAATGTCTTGTAATACTTTTGGGTTTTAAATATTATTTAATCTTTTAGCACTTTTCTTCAGGAAGGGGAAATGTAATAATTGTACGATTTGGTTTCATAATTACTTACAAGTTGGTGGAGGGGATTTTGGAGGTTTGGCGATTTTTGCACAAAGTCTTTACTGAATGTAATGACTGGTTTTATATCTTGACACTGAATGTAGAAAACCTTTCACTGCTTGTCTTCTGAATGCTTAAGTATGCTACACTTTTTTTTTTCTTGCTCATTTGGTGGAAAGTTTATAATAAGCTGTTGACTGGTGTCGTTCTCTAATTGGTAACATATGTACTGCATAAGACTTTACTTTCCATCTTAACACCTGAAATTAGTGGCACACAAATTAAGTATTGCAAATGCTTATTGTAGTTTTAACGATTTGATATGTGCATTAAGTTTTGTGGCAAATTCCCACTCAAATAAGTGTATATGGTGAACCTCATTGCTAATTATAGTCTGACATTTCTCAACATCATAGTACTGAACTGCATTCTTGACAAGTACTGTTACTTTTACCAAAGCTGCACCACCCCCAGTCTGATGGTGCTTGAACTGCTGAAGGAATTATGCCCTTGATTCAGCAGCTCTGTCATTAGAGTGTTGAGCAGTCACTGTAGGCACATTTTCATGAGACTGTAGGAAGAGTGAACTTTGAGATGAGGATTTTTTCCCCTCACATTAATGAAATGTAGGTGAAAGTGAATGTTGTGGGTTAGGTACCGTCCTGGTTCTTGTGTCATAATGAAATGGCAAAACTGTCTTGTCTCTCATTTTGTGTGGAAATATGCAGATGAAAAACCAGGATAGTGTTTTGTGCACATTTGATGACAGACATGGTTTTGGGGGGGAGAGGATGCTTTATGTTAAATGTCTTCCTTGAGATGCAGTACTGGTGTCCATCGGTTGCAGTCTGAGCATCGTTTGTGTATTATAGTAACACTAATCAACTGAGACTTTTTTTTTTTTTTTTCCCCCCTTAATGTTCAGTGTTGAAACATAATGAAAATACGTGATATTCTCAATGGTCACTACCAAATGTACTACATATTGAGTGCCTGTCCATCTTTTGTATTAAATGTTAATGCTTAGTAGACCTCTGAAGTGTGAGGAGATTAAACTATAGCTGCTTTCCAAACACAGTTTAATAGTCTCCTGAAATTATATTTGTTTACATTGTTTTAAATAAATTTTATTTTGCTATAAGCAGAAGTGTCATTTGTATTTTTAAACCTTGGTCAGTGATGAGCCCACCACCATTTCCAATAATAAGCGTGACTTGGACAGATAACTGATAAATCTCCAAGCTTTTTTTGGGAAAGCCTGCTGAAACATTTCGATGTTAAAAGCAGTGAAAAATTACTCGGAAGTCTGCAGTTAAAGTTCCCTGTTTTCAACTTCCACAGCATGAAGTAGTTAGTTCAAAATGGGAAATTACAACATGATGTGGTTTTTCATTCTAAGTTGCTCATGGCATATACCTGCTGCAACACTTTGATTCATATGAACACTCTAAGACTGGCTCTGATAATTAGCTCAGGTTTTGTCAAAAACTTCATCAGCTGAGGAACCAAATATGTCAAGATGCTATTTTTATATGGTACCCGTCCTACGTTAATTACTTCCAGTATCCAAATGAGACTAAACAAGCTGCGCTACACTACAGCAAATGGAAGTGCTATAACTATAATTATCATTCTGCAAATAACTTGATTAGTAAGAACCAATCAACGGGCCAGTAGAAATTACTGGGGTCGCATCCGAGCCTCCTTTCTGTAAGACGAGGTCACGGAGACACAGGGTGTCTTTTGAAGAATAAGAATTTACAGCATGTTGGCAATGATTTACTTAAAAAAAAAAAAAAAAAAAAAAAAAGTCTAGCATGTTTGGGATACGTAAAACTCTTCTGAGCGCCCTAGTCTGTAACGCAGTTGATCTTATAAAACCAACGAAAGACTCAAACCTAATTCGAAATACTGATGTTTAGAAGCTTACGTTTCACGAAAAAGAAAAACCAGTCTTGCTGTTCTACACTGTAGAAAAAATAAAAACATTGTAACCTTGCTTGGCGATCGTTAATTTAAATCGATATAAATTCATTGGAATAGTGACGTAAGAAAGAGACTGAAGCCAGCCTTTCCAAACGAATCAGTATCCGAAATGACTCACTATATAGTTTGTAGTGGTGTGCCAATATTGAGTGAGTTACTCTATCCGCTATGTAGTGCTCTCAAAATATCTCACAAGGCATCATAAAAAGTAGTGTACAACCGGTGGTCACTAACCAGGCAATACATACCACAATACACTGCGCTGAAAAAATAATGGAATGAAAAAAAGAAAAATTCTGTGGAAAATGGCAAAGAAGCAGGAGAAGGTATACAAGGTGTTTATCTTGAAAAGGCTCGAGATAGATCTGAGTTGTGGCACGAAAAAACTATTTAATATAAGCTGTGCAAATCACAACGCAAATTTGCACAAAATACATATTTATTGGTAAAATATAGTATTAATATACATATGATATTATTACGCAATAATAAGTACGTAGGTGCCTGCTTTTGTTTATTTTCCACCGCTATTCGTTACGTTTTATTTATGAGTCAACGGCGCAGAAAAAATTCCGAGTAGTGCTGTAGTGTCCGAATACTGCTTTAGCAGGCTGCTCACTAAATAGTCCACTGTTTTTAATACCCTATATAATAGTGCGTAGGGACTGAGTGCGTAGGGAGTGACTTCGCACACTGCCCGAGACGCTTGCTGCTGACCTCGGCTATGGGCGCATTTTACGTAAAGCACACTCAGACATGCCCTCCTGTGACGAAGTGTAGATCGCAGCATGATCTAGACCAGCCGAGCGGGCGTAATGGCGGAAATGAATGCAATTCCGGGACTAAGGCGAAACTGAAAGTTCAGCGACATATCCGAAGACCAGACACCACTAATTATCAAACACTGCATTTTGTAAATCTATAAAATATGTGACTGCAAGTGAATGTTACATGGACAAATATCAGTCGTGCTGGTGAATTATTCGCAGTCCTCAAATAAGGAAATGCAGTACGTCGGAACTGCATGAAATATATAGATCGGAGTGCCTCAAATTTGATTTATAATCAACAAATACGGACGAGACAACTGCCGTTATTTTGTTTTTTGGGAGTAATGACTTAAGAACAATAGGATGTTGAAGAAGGTTTTCAGCTCCGCCTTTCTAGTAAGGATCGCACACGTTATCTTGACATGGGTTGTAACATTAATACTGTTCCTTCAAGACACGGGTAAGTGACAGAACATTGTTTAGTTTGATCATAAGTTTACCTGAAACAATATTGCAATCTACAGGAGTTATTGGGTGTTTACATACTTTTACTTAAATTCACATCTTAGAACTAAATTAGTAGGAGAAGCCATCGTGATACAAGTGAATCAAAGTAATATTAATGAATGTGGGAGTCCCTTTGATGTTGATGTCTTGCTAAGCGGACTTTCAGCAGTGCACACGCGACACCTACAGGTAGTTGAGGGTAACACAGTTATCGTGCTTACTCCAAGAACACGTTAGTACATCATAACCTAATTGTATTAAAAAGTTATGTTATTGCCCCAACCGCGACCTGTTATAGCAGCATTAGGGATACGCATGACGAATGATGAAAGTACAGTAAAATTCACTACTAAGTTATGCCATGTATCAGTTTAATGTAATTTTTACATGGGATGTACGTGCTAAATCCCCGGACTAGGCATAGGATACTTAAATTGAATATCTTTTTTACTGTGAATATTGTTTAAATAAACTATCACATTAACATTAGTTGCACCATATTACACTACGTAACGAGCTAGTTAGTATGTAATGCAATTTAAACGCAATGTTTTAATGTCTTTCTTTGGGAAACAGACTTGCGAAAACAGGAGGCGATCGGAGAGTTCGGGCAGCCCATCCTGTTCCTTCTCCTGGTCCTAGCGTCAATTATGCTCTATTTTACCGTGTCCCTCATGGACCCGGGATTTGTACACACTGATGCCGAAAGCGAGGTCAGCCATCGTCACACACACCCGCCACCAGTGCAGCATCCCGTTGCATCTTTCATGATGTTGTTTAATTTCTTCCATGCGACACTTTGTTCCAGTTCTCGGCCGAGATGTGTGAAGAACGACAGGAAATGATCCCGCAGTCCACCAGATCAGCCTGGCACCGTCGTTGTGGTTACTGCTTACTGCTGGTAAAGACGTAGCTTGGGTCGATTTTATGCTAAATAGTTTCGCCATGGAATTTGGTGGACTGTTGTGCTTTGAATATTTTAAAAGTCGCTTTCAACATCAACTTATACATAACAATGTTTTCAGTGTTTATGGGTGACGATTTTATGCTTTACCAGTTGGGATTTTGTCTATAAAGCTGAGATGTAGTTCAGGTTCATGAGCTCATATGCACAAGCAGAGCTGTCATGTAAGTATGCTTTTTCAGTACAGTTTCACATGAGGACTTTTTTTGAGAAGCAGCCAATGAGAGCTCGGCACTGCCAGATATGCCGGCACTGCGTGCGTCGTTACGACCATCACTGCCCCTGGATCGAGAACTGCGTGGGGGAGAAGAACCACCGCTGGTTTGTGCTGTACTTGGCCGTCCAGCTGCTGACACTGTTATGGGGATTTCACGTGGCCTGGTGAGTTACTGCTTACTTGCAGATATTTCTGTCCCTTTGTGTACGATTAAAAAAAACTGGATCCATGATAATCTCAAGACAGTTGGTGTACATTGGAGTCCTATATTGCCGTCCATCACATAATTGACATGGTAGTGACAGCTAAGTTGTATTAGGCTGCAGTGTGCCTGGGAATCTACAAGAAGGCCACGGTTTGTCCTCTACTAAGCTTGTTTCACCTAGTGTGGGAAGGACTCTGCTACAAAATCTTGGCTTACCTGGCGCCTTGATTGGATCCATGTGTTAGGTCAGGGTTCACTCCCGCTCCTGCTTGGAAACAGTGGCTGTGGCAGAACGGCTTCCTGTTGGCGGCTTCCTGCGTGGTGGGGGTGTTCTCCATCGTGCTGCTCCTGTTGCTGGGCTCACACTTGTACCTGGTGTCTGTCAACACCACCACCTGGGAATTCATGTCATACCACCGCATCTCCTACCTCAAGCACCACAGCACAGATGACAGCCCCTTTGACCAAGGCATGCTGTGGAACACGTGGGGTTTCTTTTGTGCTTGGCGCACAGTTGCCTGGGAGCAGGTGTACACCAAAGGAGGCATCCAGCGGACTTAGCCATACCTGGGACTTGTGTTGTGTTCAGGGTGCACCTTACACTGTCTTTACCAATAAGGCCTCAGATTACAGAACAAGCAGATGTTAAAAATGTAGAGGAGGGTGTATGCATTACTGTTTCACTGCAGAAAAAATGAAGAAAAAAAATTTTTTTTAAAGACATAGGACTGCAGAAGTTAAATGTAAACCTAGTGCAAAATAGGCTGAGGACAGGTGCACTTATTTACCTTCAGCAAAGGATGTGTGGGTGGCACTGAATAATATGGATGTAAATTTTTAACTGTACAGCAGTTTTCAACCTTTGAATAACATTTGTAAAGTTCAAATGATTTTTTAATGATGAGTCTTGTTTTCAACTTGCACTATGTACACTAAGCCAGATGGTCTGACTGTTATGTGAGATAAAATCTTTTTAGACGGGTCCTTCTGATCTGTTTTTAAAACACCAATTTTAAATATGACTACTGAATTTCAACATGTATGGTGGTTCAGACTAGTTCATGCTTAGATACTCCATTTACACATGTAGTTTTATTTGCCAACTGCAGGTGAAGCTGAGTCAACAGGGCAAAATGAAACATTTTGTTTTAGAATATAAATTACTTTAGTAGTAAATCACAATAGTTTAAAGCAGCATTAAATTATTGCAAATAATTCTGATGTATTGCGCTGCTCCGAAAAGCCCAGTCATCTTTCCCAGATATAGCACAGTGATTGCTTTCATCGTACAATGATCAAGTGGAGTAGCCAGTAAAAAAAAATTTAAAAAATTAAAAACATTTCACCAAGTTACTCCAGTGTACAATTTGGTTTGTTTCAAAGAAACAATTCTCCATTCTTCACAAAGCATCAAAGCAAAAAGCAACATCTGCTGGATAAGCGTTTACACCATGATGTATTAATAGCATCACAGTTTTGCCGCTGTTAGAACACACCATTTCTTAACCGTTTACAGATTTCTGCATCTTCATGATTTGTCACACTAGTGCACAGGGGACAGCATAGGCACTTCTTAGATGCCAACTGGTCACCAATCCTTGGGCCAAATTCAACTTCAACAGGTACTTCATACATGTAAACACATTTACTTGCAGTGTACACACAAGTATGTATAAACATATCAGTCTGCAACAAGTGAAGGCCAAAGGGGTCTAGTCCCCCCCCCCTCCACACAACACTTAGTTCATAATTCCATTCAGTGCACAAAAGGTAGCTTGGACAGAAGCTGTAGTATACTAAATGTTGACATCACAGAAAATCAATTGCAACTATTTAGCATGTCCTCAAGGAGAATATCGGGGGGGGGGGCAGAAAATCAAGGATGTAGATGCAAACCCTTTTTTTTCTGGGGAAACATCATATTGCTCTGCTCTGTGACTTAAACAACCAGTGGAGACTTTTTGACCTCGTAAGTATGTAACCATGGTGAAAGTATAGTCGTGTGGGGAAGGAGTGGAAAGAAATATCCAAATAGGAAAATGTACACCTCTGACCTCATGCTGGAAATATATTCAGTATACTCATGAAAGGAAATATATACATAAAAACGTAGAAAACGGTTTTTGTTCTTGGCAACGACACAAACTCTGCCCGCATCCTCAGTTGGTTTAGCAGTGAAGATTACGTTCTACACAGCATACGCCACACTCCACAGCCACCCACTGTACAATCTGCCAGCTGCACTTCCCCCGTCAGGGAACATCCGCCATGCATGTTGACTTTTTTATGAACAGCACAGAAGATGAGTGTCTTACAGACGCTCAATAAGGACATGGGACACACACACG
>JABJVR010000035.1:1713065-1732980 GCA_025773905.1 Chitala chitala
CATGTTGACTTTTTTATGAACAGCACAGAAGATGAGTGTCTTACAGACGCTCAATAAGGACATGGGACACACACACGCGCGCGCGCGCACACACACACGCACGCACGCACGCACGCACGCACGCACGCACGCAGAGTAGGGTGGGTCTGTGCATCAGCACTCAGCCCAGTGCTGAGAAGTCAAAATGGGCAAAGATGCGCTGCTGCTCAGCAGTGAGGACGCATGGGCTGTGTGGCGGCGTCAGCACGGGCTTCTGCCTTGTGAATTCCTCGTCAAAGTTGCTGATGTCTGTGGTCCCCTTGATGGACGGCAGGAACGGCGGCTTCACCTTCTTGGCAAGGAGGGCTTCCCAGTCGATATGCTGTCAAGTAAGTGCACATCCAGAATTTAAAAAACAACTGGTCACAACATCTCCAACTTTCAGGCTCTCTCAGAATACGAAGTCACGCGGCGCAACAGCATGGGGTGTGTTTGTATAAACTGAAAAGGTTATACAAATGCACCAAATTAGCTTTTTACTGTATTGTTGCCAGGAGAGTAAAAAGCCAATATTCAATAAAGAATAACACCAATATAGACTAACTTGTAAAAGTTCGTATTTACATTGTTAGTGTTACTTATACAAATTTTATCATAAATTTGTGAGATGTTTATCAGGAATATACAATGAACAAAAACTGAACAAGTACAGAAAGGATCACAAACATTCACAGGCATTTGGACATTAGTATAGGGCAATTCTAACAATAAGAGATGAATGATTGATACCAGACCTAAAAAAAAAAAAAAAAAGGCTAGGAATCCTCTGTTCAGGCCATCAGTAATCAGAGCTCTTTACTGATTTGCTACTCTGTAGTAGACTGTTGGAGTGTGGAGATGTGCTTGGCTCAGTGGTACCTGGAAGAAAGGCTGTTTCTTCACTTCCTGCGCGTCCTGCTCTCCAGCACCCAGTCTCTTCTCGGGATTCTTCCTCAGCAGCTGTGTCAAATAAGGGCACAAGATAAGACAACTTGTCAACACTGCAAGTAAATGACACTAGTTGCCTTAATTTTCCTTAAAAACACTCAATATTTCTTTACTGAAATGACTAAAAACTAAGTTAATTAACTGAGTAATTAATGTACTGTTTTGCATCAATGTTGGTGAGGTCAAAGAAATTAAGTCAAAGAAATGAAGCCCACTTCTGACATTCATCGGCTATAAATGCATGTCCCGTTGTATAAATCAAACATGAGGGGTCAAGCTAATCAGGCATCACAACCTTTCTGAAACGTCATCATGTATAGCTGACATATGGCTAAATAAAATAAAGCTATTGTTTGTCCTAAAAACAGCTGGGCAAAAAAGGTAACGTGGAGCACAGGGAGCTCACCATATTCTGGTTGGGTCTGTATTATTGTAATTTTTAATCCATTGGGTTGTCACAGGTGGAGATCACTTTCAAATGACTGTTCTATCATAATTGTACAATTTTTTACACTTGTCAAGCACCAATATTTAAGAACAGTATCAGATAAATACATTAAAACTTTAAACTGAGTAATGTTTCAAAAAACTTTTCCTATGAAAAGCCAGCTAAAATAAGTGCAACTTGCTCTGACGTTTGACTAGAGCTCTCAGAAACATCTGCATGGGTCATGGTTGTACGAGATATGGTCATGCTTCATGAATTCTAACACCAAACAGCAAATAACCTTAGCCTTCTGATTGACCAGGAAGGGGCAGTGCCATTGGACCCTTGACTGAGCTTCTAAGCACATATTAATAGAATACAGCATTCAGTTCAATAACAGTAAAATGGCAAAATGATATAAACAAATTGTCATAATGGATGAAGGAGACAACATGCACTCCTGTTTGTCCTTATTTCACAGGAAAAGCCCCACCCGTAAAACAAGACATGCAGTCAGGTAGAGCGATACAAGTACACAACATTACCTTCTGAATGATGGAGATGGACTCAGGTGACAGGAACCTCGGGTATCGTACGTCATCATTTACGATGCTGTCAAACACCTCCTCCTCATCCTCTCCAGGGAACGGAGACTAACGGGAGAGTGAGACAACAGCATGTGTCTCTATGTAAAGTGGTTACGACACATTATCTCCTAAGGTTTCTGGGCAGCCAAGTCTGACCTCTCCCACAAGCATCTCGAAGAGAAGGACACCCATTCCCCACCAGTCCACAGCCCGTGTGTAGTTGTTGTCAGTCAGCACCTCTGGTGCCAGGAACTCTGGGGTGCCACAGAAGGTGGAGGTGCGGTCTCCATGGCCCATGCCTTCATAAAGGGTGGCAGGGGAGGGGTTTTAAAAAGGTACAGGAGCCCCAAGGTTAGAGGTTACTTGTGAAGACAGAACAACTACTTCCAGAGAACAGTACTGAGCCCCGTGCTCAATACCTTCCTTGCACAGCCCAAAGTCTGCAATTTTCACAAAGCCGTCAGCATCCATCAGCAAGTTGTCCAACTTCAGGTCCCTGTACACAAAAGAGGTAAAGTGGTCACATACAGGGTGAGGCAAACTAAGCAAAACCAACGCAATGGGGGGGGCACCCATCCAAAGTGTTTTACCATCTTCAAGCCATTTACTCACCGATAAACTATTTTATTTTGGTGTAAGAACTCCAGACCCAGCAGTACACAGGCTGCATAAAACCTGTAAATTGAGACAAAGTACATTAAATCCATGTCTTTAAAACACAGACAGACAACAAAAGGAATCCCCAACATAAAACAGTTTAGTTTAAATTTACTGGAATAATAATTTGTAAACTAAACATAACAGAAAAATTAATACACATTTTATGCACTGTTACGCTGCATAAACAGTGTCTCTGCTTGACTAACAGTTGCTAAATATCAATGAGCTTCATGTCAGAGACCCGCATCTCTCAAAAAAAGAAACCCCATACATAAAACTAGGGCTGTTCAAGAGGACAATGTTTTAGCACGAGGAGGGCTCACCGTGCCTGCGGCTCGGAGAAGACGTTGTTGTGGATGTGGATCATAAGGTCCCCCCCGGGGGAGTACTCCATAACGAAGCACACATGGTCCGCTGTCTGGAAGCAGCCGTGCAGGTTCACCAGGAAGGGGTGTTGCGAGGCGTTGATCGTCTCGAAGATCCGCTTCTCACACATCAGGCTGCGGGCACATCAAGTTAATGCGCGTTGTCGACATGGCGACGAGAGGTGAACACTCTCACAGGCCACCGGTTACATCAACAGGAGACTTGACAATAAAGCTCCATTAGACTCGGTCTACATTTGCCAAAGTACTGTCAAAAACCCACTACTTCAGGGAAGACGACTGCTGTAGCAGACCTCCACACATTTCTCTAGCAGGGCTATAAACTTAGGATGGCTTCACCAACCTGTCCACCTCATCACGAGTCACAATGTCCCCTTTCTTTAAAGCTTTAATTGCATACAGTTTCCTCGTCCTCTTACATTCTGCAAGCAGAACCTGTAAGGAGACAAATTCAATTTTACATTTTAAAAACAACGTCTCACCATCTGAGCCACTAGAGTTCACAGTGTAGCTTGAGACAAATACTGCAGTACACGGGCTGAAATAGGGCACCTTTCCGAAGTGTCCTCTTCCCAGGACAGCAATGCATTTGAAGTCCTCTATCTGCATCCCATTCTTCATTCTGACACAGTGGCCATAAAACAAAGAGAAGGGCCATATTAACACAGTCCTCTGTGTCCTGTTCCCTGCGGTCATATTAACACAGTCCTCTGTATCCTGTTCCCTGCAGTCATATTAACACAAAGTCCTCTGCATGTTGTTCATTTTGATAAAAGTTCAGATAAAACAGAGAGAAGAGCCATTAACAGCATCCTTTGTTTTCAACTGGGAAGGAACTATGCGACCTTCTGGCAGCCAGGGTTTCAACACGTGTGCTACAATTACTTTGTAGCCGGCTCCGATGGTCCACTTCCTATTATCTCATCCATCTGCTTTGGCTCAGGGGCCTGAAAGTGTGGTGAGACCAAAGAGACTGCAGTCAGGCACAGACAAAACAAAAAGCTTATCCCCAGCAAGTCCTGAAAGCACTTTAAAAGTTAAGGGTCTTATCACTGAAAGACGTAGCGCACGACC
Source organism: Chitala chitala (assembly GCA_025773905.1). Classification (NCBI taxonomy): domain Eukaryota; kingdom Metazoa; phylum Chordata; class Actinopteri; order Osteoglossiformes; family Notopteridae; genus Chitala; species Chitala chitala. The sequence goes on from JABJVR010000035.1 coordinate 1,717,166, forward strand.
CTGAGGACGGCTAAGGATTAACAGTAAAAACAAATACATAATTTACAATAACCATTTTGTTTTGTTTTTTTTTGCCCATAACCACTTGGGGAAGGCTTTCCGGTCCACAACGCAGCACACTGTTTGGATCATCTATGATTGCTTCAGTGTTTGAAGCAATTTACTTTATACTCCTTGGATGTAGTTTCCTTTGGCTTTGATGAAGTGTCAGGTGTGGCCTTTTCCAAGAAAGTCCGGGGGGGTTTTGGGGGCCGGTCATCACTGAAGTTCAGCTTCATCACTGGGACATCTCTGTGGTAAGATGGGATAGATGGGATGATGGTTTAGATTTTAATACGGTGCACAGGCTATAGACGATTTTTGTATTATGAACCCGTCAGCCAATTTGGAATCAACAGAACTACAGTAAAATAAATAATAGAAGGGCAAACAGCAAAACCCACATTAACCACGAAAAAGGATGGTAAAATTACAAAAAACTTAACGTTTTATGTATAGGTAACAATATTCAGACCGACACCAAATGCAGTAGCACTGAACAAAATAAATGACACACTGTGGTTAAACAAGTTTTTGACTGTCCCACCCTGGCTCTGGGGGGCTAGAAACAGGCAACTTTTCCACTGAAGATGGTGGGGTGCTCTCAGGATCAGATGTGCCAGACAAGGGAGGGCTTAAAGTCGCCATGGAGTTACAAGGGGGTAGCACACTCATCATTAATCGTCCCCATGTGGCAAAATTAATGTTCATCTGGGCAGCACGCAAGAAGTTCTTCCCTGAGGTGACAAAAATCAAGCAAAAGACAGCCATTACATCATCTATAACACACACACACACACACACACACACACACACACACACACACACACACACACACACACACACACACACACACACGACAGCAAAACCATGGCAGGATGGTCCTTTAAGTACCTGTTCATTGCCCTGGATGGGCTACACCCCCTCAGCATCTCTGTAGGATGTTTTATGTTAAGGTGGCAGAGTTATTATAAGTTTTGCTGTACTACATCCGAGGGCGTTATTGATCCTTGCTACTCTTTAAAATGCAATGAGGAAAAACCCATTAGACAGAAACAGTGGCGAGATACTTAGGGGTTCATCCATTACATTGTGTGCCTCATTCAGCCAAATCGCAGCCATGACACTTTAAGTGTGAGCCCAAGCCAGGGCCAGCCCAGTGCTGGGGGCATAGATCTTGGACAACAGTGGCATCTCAGCTTACCCTTCTCCTTGGGAAAAATTCGTTTCTGCCTCTGAAGCTTGGCATGCCGCTCAATGACTGGATTGACAAAGGTAACCTGAACAATGCAGAGGAATTACTGTAGTCTCCAGGTGAAAAGGCACTGCCCTGTACTGGACAAGCTGTTGGTTAGGATAATGACCCCCCTCCCCAGGGAGGTGAACACATTGGCCTACCTCTATGAACAACATGCCCTGAGGCTCCATGCTTAGACAGAGCCCATGTCGATGGTTGTCCAGGAAGTCCTCCAGACGCAGGAACTTGACCGCACACAGATCCCTCCAGTCCCGCCAATACACTCCTACTTCCAGCTCCCGAGACTGAGGCGCACGGATGCAGCAGTGGGATCAGAGGTCATACATAGACCAAGTAGAGCGTTTAAACACAATTTAGTGGTAATGTGACTTTTCCACTGTGAATTGTCAAGGGGTAATACTCTCTTATGAGAATTCAGGATTATAAAATGATTACAGCAAACATTCTAGGTCAGGAATAGTTACTTCAAAAAGGCTGAGCGAGGGTTGCAAGACTACAGAAAAGAGATTGTAGTGCAAGTATGTTAAGATCAATAAGGGATTTAGTTGTCAATTATACATATTCTCCGTTTTACCATCTGACACAGGGTTGTGCAGACTTACAGAAACTGAATTTCTTATATAGTGATTCAGTGTTCACTCAACAAATGAGTGAAACGTTCTGCCACAATGCACTGTAATGTGCAATCATTTTGGAAGCCTGTCCAATAACACAAGTGACAATATACATTTAATTTTAGCTGTGAATGAACATTAGGAAAACACAATAAAACAAAGTACGACCAAACTACCATTTAAAGAACATAAAATTTTTGGCACACTTTTTCCTTTAACCCCTTGTTAGAGATGAGTGCTTGTATCAGGCCCTATGCCACTCACCCGCTCCAATTCAATGCTGAAGCTCTGGTTCCAGGACTGGTTGCTCAATGGTTTCCAGCTGGTACGGCCCACCATCTTGTTGTCCAGTTTCAACACAGCACTGATGTCTGCTGCTCAAGATAAAGGCGTAAAAGGAGTGAACCACCTTCACATTGTCAGCCAGTTAGTATTCAGCCCAACCTGCATTTCACACAGGAACTCACTGGAAAGCTCATCCGTCTTGCTAAATTTGCTGTTGATGCTCCGGCTTGACAGGCCTGTCAGCACCTTTAAAGACTTGCTCTCTGAGGGGCTGCCAGGTGCCGTGGAAACACCAGTCACTCGGCAACGGCCCGGCACAGATTCGAGCAAGTCCTGACAACCCAGCAGCCGAACGTCCAGCCTTCCTGCAGAGGATATCACACATCTGATGTAGACAGAGGGACGCTACAGACAGCCCTCAGCAGTATGACTTAACAAGCAGGGCTCTCACCAGTGAGTGAAGCAGGCTTCAGGAAAGAGGAGACAGAAGACAGACGGCCGCGCTGCAGTCCTGTGGGGGGAGATGGTCCTGAGGAGAGCTCCATCTTGATGGAGGACCGCTCCGGATGCTCTAGGGGGAGCTCACTGAGGCGCTGCTCCAAGGAGACACGCAGCAGGTCCAGTTTCTGGGAAGACTCCTGTAGCCGAGACTGGGCCTGGTGGGTCAGCAAGAGGATGGATGGAAAAACGGACACACACACACACACACACACACACACACACACACACACACACACACACTGAGGGAAAGATAAGATATGCCTGCTGCCCATCCCTACTGACAACACACAAGGACATCACTGGGACAAACAGACACATGATCACTCCACCAAGGTCAGTGGCTCCAGAGAATCTTCTACATTCTACATGTGAACTGTCACAATGCCTGGCAGTGAGTATGTGTCTGTACCCCTGTGTAGACAGGGGTGTTCAAAGCCATCCAGGACATGAAAAATACCAGCTGTCACGAGCACTCCTCCTATCAACAGAAACCTGCCAGAACAGTACCCTGGAACTCCACACAGGAAAGACAACATTAATGAAGCAAAAGAATAAAGCAACACAACAGAGCATGTCTCTCAGGCATTCAACCTGCCTTCAGAACTGGAAAGACATGGTGTGAATTCAATACACAGAACTGGAAGCTAAGACACTGAAAACAAAACATTAATTCATAATCAGCAGCCTAGAAGCGCTTACTCAGTATAACAACATAGGGAGTGTGGAGCCTAGTAACTTACTGCCGGAGACTTGTAAAAAAGACCCTGGAGTGGAGAGGATGTTAGCAGATCCTAGGATTAACACACACACAAACACACACACCCTCTATGCCAACACAGCATCTCGGCGATGAAAAAAGACAGCATTAGACATTTGTCACTGAATGAAATATGTTCAAGAACTAATATGTTCCATGCATCAAAAACGCAGAAAGTGAGAAAACAGACAAGTCTAGTTCAGCTTCTTACAGAGGAGAGAGTCACACTCAATCACATATTAATTCCACAGTGGCATGGCCCTCATGTGTGAGCCCAGTGCCCACCTCCGCCAGCAGCCTGCGGTCCTGGACCCTGTGCCCTCCTAGCTGCTTCACCACGTTCTTGGCTCCTTCAGCCACGGCAGCCTCAATGCGCAGGTGGTGCCTCAGCTCGGCCACACGTAGCTCTAGGGGGCTGATGGGCTGTGGGTGACGTCTTTCTACAGGTGTGTGGATACAACAGGAACATGGTCACGTCATGTCAACAGCCACACACACCAACACACACAGTTGGCAAAGGTGGGGGGGAAAGAGACACATAACCAACCTAAAGTCAGACACAATCACGTCAAAAACTTAAAAAGCATCTACTTATTCTTGTACAGACATTTACAATGAACAGAAACTTACAACCGATGCTTAAAGGACATACAGCACGGTGAAAGACAGAGCCGCAATGAGACACGCAGAAATGCGTGAACTGCAAACAGTTCAGGGCGACATGACCCCTCACCTACAGGGTCGCCCGCATCTCGGCCCTCCTCCCCCGCCTGCGTCACTTTGAGGATCTGCATGCGGATCAGCTCGATTTTTGTGCGGCTGTCCTGCAGCATCTGCTGGGCCGTGGACAACATCTTCCGGTCCTAGCTCAGGAGAGACGACATCAAGCGGAGCGCGCCGTTAATGGCATCGTTAGTGTTGGTGCAAGGTTGAAACGGGAGACAGCACCCGTCCTCCTGGTCTGTCCCCCCCTCCCCCCATAACAAAGCTGTCCGGTTTGTTTTCCTGTAGTCAGACAGTGAAGTTATGAGACCAGAGGCACGTCCATCAGCTGATTCACAGCATCACAGCTCAGAAGTTGAGGAATCACCACCTCCACCAAAGCAACACCAAAATCCAAGCTGTACCAAGAGCCAGCGTCTCCATTCATGACATCTCAAAAACTAAAATAAATAAAACGAGACTCAATGAAATTAAATCCAAGCACAGTCATCATTCAAAGCAAACCAGGTAAAACCTGCAAAGAGCAGTGATGTGCAATTTAAAAACACATAACATGAATGGCACGGCTGTAATGAAAGGTGTGCACTAACCGCGGAGCGCTGTGCCGTCTCCGTGCTGAGTAAGGACTAACAGCTCATCGTTCTGAGTGCAGCGCACCGCCTCGTATTCCCGTCACCTTCGATATCCTTGAACCATAGATCATCAGCCGCTGCTCCACTTTAGCAGGACACCCCCAAAGCAGCTACACATCTCACTAGCTCGTCTCCCCCGAGCAAATGTTTGCTGCCGTTTTTTTTTTTTTTTTATGTCTCCTCCGCTACAATAACTAAACACTGTTATGTCTTTGACATAACGTCGCTGTGTACTGGTATCCTATCCTCATCGTTCCCCTCTACACCTGTTTCCCCTGCTTTCACTCCCTCTCTCTTGCTTGCTCTCTCACTGTTTGTCTCCCCCCCCCCCCTCCAGGCTTCTGTTTGCAGCAGGAGAAGCAGAGTTACAGATCACAAAAACTGCTGCTTGTACAAGTGCAGAGTGCCTAGGCTCCGTTTCTGAGCTGGCTGTAAATACGCCACACTCTCTGCTGCCGTGCACAACCTGACGCAGACACAAAGCAGCCGCCAGCAGAAGCACCGTGTAGCTCTCAGCACAGCTGCCAGAAACCAGACCGGGACAGAAGGGACGTAAATCTGACAGCTGCAGCACTTACTCAATGCTACACAAACAATCAGAGGCTACACTTTGAGACTAAACTAATTATCTTAAAAAATGCATAAAACACAAACAGTGGTAAAGCTTTCCTTCATCAAGTCCTGCATTTAATGACCTTCAGGCAAGGCCAATGTTCCTCCTGTCACAAGATATTAAAACGCAAATCCTGATCACTAACATAACGCTATTCATGTCGGTGGTTTAACTGCATCAGCTCCCACTGACCACAGGGCAATCCCAAAGATGAACTGTAGAACAGAGTTAACCACAAATTACTAGTTCAGTAGGATGGCTACCCCAGCCCCCTGCTGGACAACTTTAGTATTTCATGACCCAAACGTAAGAGCTCCTCACCTTCACAGACCGGTTGGCATAGGTCTGGATAATGTTCTCAGCTCCCTGTCTCACTTTAAGCTCAATGGCCAGCTGCTTCTTGAGGGTATGGACTCGACTGGCCAGTGGAGAGGCACTTTCTTTCCAGTGACTTGACGCAGGTGACATCAAGCCTTCTGCTAAACAAAAAAAAAAAAACTGAGTACGTGCTGTTAATGCCCAGTACACCAAACTAGAGGAAGAGAGGTTCTCGATTAGCATAACAAGCACTCTTAGCAAAAAAGTGCTTACTAATAACTACTTCAGTAATATGCACTCTGTAATCAGTAGCTGGATAAAATATTAAATATACCCTGATGTACAAAATTATATTATTTCACTTCTTACTTTTATTAAATTTAAACAATTTATAAATTATCACATTAAACATTAAAAACAAACAAACAAAAAAAATGCCTGATAGGTTCAGCAGCTTCCTAACCAGCTGGACCTTCCTTCATCACCCCTGTCAACTGTGTCTCTTGTTTGAGCTCCCTGCCGTGGCCCACACCTGTCTTGGCCTCTCTCTCGGGGGCCATGGCACAGGCGTTCAGCTCCTGCAGCTCACGGTGCAGCCGCTCTAGCTTACGGCCCGAGGCCCGTAGCTCGCCCTCCACGTCGGCGGCGTTCTTCCTGCCCGTCACTGCTCGCCGCATGCGCTCCGCCGCCTCCTTGATCTTGAGCTCACGCTGGATCTCCTGTTTCAGCTGCATGCGCGCATCCTCCAGGCGCTGCTGAAACTGTGGGTCCAGGATATCGCACTCCACCAAGCCGCCCAGGCCGGTGCTCTTCAAACACAGAACAGCATCAGCAGTGTCATCCTCACTACACGATGTTTACCTCACAGCATCCTGGGAAGTTTGCTGTTTTATAATACAGCCTTTAGTTTGATAAAAAAAAAAAAAAATTTTAAACATTTTAATATTGCCTCGATTTTCTTCTTGTCACCCTTGAGATGGAATAACGTTAATGAATTTTTTCAACATCACTGTGAGGAGAAAAAAAAAAAAAAGAACCACCACACTCAATGCCTTATTGTCATCAGAGTTCATGAACTTCGTTTTTCTGCCGTTTTTGTTTTATGAGCTGCTGTGTTCCTGTTCTGCATGTTTGCCACAAAACCCGAGCAAGCAAAGAGCTACAAAAAAAATAATGGAAAACATACTTCGGATAAAAATAAACCTTTTAAGCACATTATAAAGACACCAACTGAAGATGCAACGAAAGTAATTCAAAATTACAATTTTTGTAAAATGAACGTTTCATGCTAAATCTGATTTTAATTATTGTCCTCATTTTGTTACATAACTTATTGTATTGTCTAACACTAATATGCATCATTGTGCTTTTTTGCATTCTTGTTTTCTATTATATTTCCTAATTTATAGCTTCAAAAAACAAGTACGTTCACCAGGTGTGTCCAACGTATACGGGTGTAATATTAACTCTGCCCGAAGCATTTTGAAAATTGTTTTGACATTTTCAGATACGTATAAAACAAAATTATTTATATTTAAGGTAAGACAGCGGATAACAGCACTATTCGAAGTGGCTACGTATTCCATCAAATAAAGATTTACATTTTAAATCAGGTTTTTATGAAAAGGGAGATAAAATATGTAAGATTAAGCAACATCTCTGTACACAAACCAGTGCAACTGGAAATTGTAGCTCATCCACCATACCTTTTAAAGTACAGTGTAACTACGTGAAAGGAGTGAGAGTGAGTGTGTGTGTGTGTGTGTGTGTGTGTCTGCAAATGTCTTGGGCTATAGTTTTAAATGTATGAGTATGGAAGACAACATTTTTTATATAACGAGCCGATTAAATAAATATCGTATGCCGGTTGCATTTCGTAAAACAGTAACACTAAACCGTCGGCTCATACAGTACGACACAAAGACATTAAATAAATTCCCGAGCACTCTCATGATGGTGTTATTTTTATATCATTCATTCATTCATTCATTCATTCATTTAGTATTTGACAAGTAAGCAGCTACGTGACAAACCAATTGAAACCAGCGAATCAAAAGGTAAGCGAGTTTCTTGTATGTTTCTGCCGACAAATTTTCCATAATTATTTTGGTCAATATTTTAAATTAAAGGTTCTAGTAACATTCAATTAAAATTAGTTACAGTTATTTAGTACTGTTGGTTAACTGTCCTTACAGATGGACTCACCTGTAGCGTTATACCCGCCATGGGGGGGGGGAACTCAGTTGAGTCCTGGCAAACAATCGCGTTAATAACTAATAACTATACACCTGTTCCCCTGCTTCAACTGCGTAAAAAACAACTAAAGAAACGCCATGAAATATAACTCGGTGATGTAACTAATGACTTTGTGAGTGGCTGGTTAAAAAATAAAAAAAAAAACCTCTAAAAGGTGGATCACATCTACCGACAGTGGCTAACTTTGCTTTTCTCGTCTGTTTTCCCCTTTCCTATGGTTTGAATGTATTTTGACGCCTTCATTTCCAGTCATTTGATTGGCTGAGCTAAATGTCAGTCACGACATTCCAAAGGGGGGGACGGGTTTCTGGTCTGACAAAAGTTGTACTCTTATCTATAACCACCGTCATGGTTAAAAATTAGTTGGCAAATGGCTACTAACTTGCTTTTGGGAAACTGCAGTGCTTTAGAATAATTGACTGATTTATGTAAATATCTGAAGGACTGTAGCCTTTTAATTTAAATGTTTTCAAACATGTAGCTGGCAACTCTTAATAAAACGTCTTAACTAAAATGTGGTCTGATAAGATGACGCTTGCACGTTATGTACATATTTAAATTTTTTTATTTATTTTTGCCTTAATATTTTTAATATGTTCATTAAAACGTTTGAATAAACAGACTTTTAGATTTTCACTATTAAGAAGTGCCCAAAGTGTGTATATACGTGTGTATATACATACAGATATACACTCACACCGGAAATGCACCTGTTGTCAGAGTCAAAGCCTTCCTGTTCAGCCTGTAGCTCTCATTGCTGAACTAGGACTCTGAAATGAGAGGACGCGTATATACGGTTATGTTACTGATAAACGCTTTCTGGAAATGGGTATATCGATTGGCCCTAATCCCATTAAGAATTTTTACATATGCATTTTTATTTTAGTTATCTTGACACTTGGAACGTTTTGGGCATTATGCAATAATACGAAGAGAAATTACTGGTGGTTGGTTTTAAAAGTAAATTAAGTATGTAACTTGAGGTCAAATATGCTGTTTTTTAAGAAACCCATATTTGCAAACATGTATCAGTTTGATATGTACCTTAAAATATATCCAAATCGAAAATTAATTATATCATAGAGCTCTACTCGGATACAAGAAACGGGAAAGACCAACCCACAAATCTGAGCAAACACACATTTTAAAAAAATATCACTTGTCTAATACGGTTGTTGTGGTTTTTATGATATCCCGCCCTTTGCAGCAATACATACAGCGCACCAACCTCTTCAACCAAGGTTTCGCCAATAGGAGGAGATAACTGGGGCCGGTTAGCGCTCCTCTTCACGAGGGCGGAGCTCCGTCTCCGCTTGCTATTCGGCGAGGCGCGTGCGTAATGCGAGGGAAGCGCGTGAGTGAGCTCGGGCTCTGGTAGTGGCGGGGTGCCTCGCGCGTGTGTTGGGTGACTGTTTTTTTTATATTGTGGGGAGCAGCGAGACACACGTTTTGTTCGCGAATCTAACCGAGTGCAAGTAAGTTCTCTCATCCTCTGGGAGACGCGATAACCGAGCGGGACACGTTCTTTGACATCAAGTGTTCACCATCTGCGAAAAAACATGTCTGCCTCGGCAGCAAAAGTGAGTAAAAAGGAACTGAACTCAAACCATGACGGAGCGGACGAAAGCTCTGGTAAGGAATGGCGGCCTCCAGCGCACCGCCATTTTCACTTTCTTCGTTTTAATTATTTATTTCTGTGCGTATGTGTTTAAGTTGTGTATTTCGTTGGCAAGAAATTTTAGCCATTTCTTTGGGTAGTCGTGGATGTATGCTGACGACGTTCCTGCATGGAGCGATTGTAATCGTGGGGAAATACAGACCGGTGACAGAGGCCATGTTTCCGTGCGGGAGCTTCATTGTGTCTGCTATATACTCATTCTGTTTGTATATAGGCGATTTCTAAACCTCCCGGATAGTAACTGTGTCTTTCCTAAAAGCGCCGCCTCTCACTGCGGCGCTCTGTAGATTTTGAAAAGATATGTTGCATTTTACACTGATGCGCGCCGTTGAATGAATCGCAAAGGCCTAATGCAGTTCATTGTTGTTGTGCCGCTCCGCCATGATGCTTGCCTATGGTTTTTAATGAAACGGTATTACAGCGTTAATCTGGTCGTGGTGTCCGTTTGGCAAGGTGGGTGTAGGTCGCTTCGGACGAGCAGGAGTACGAGCGCTGCTCTCTCGGGCACTAAGTTGGGGGACGCTGAGTAATTCCGCTGCAGGACGGTAGAATCGGACACCCCGGCGCGCGGCCTCTTTGACTCCACGCGGCCTTCGGCTGCATTTGTGACTGTTGGCGAGAACGCTCTTTGGCTGTGATCGTGTTTGAATTGGAATACGAATGCATGCTGGCTTCATCTTTACATCGCTGTTAACATAGAAATTGTTTAGACATGGGTCAGATATTTTATCGCTATTCATTCCAGCATCTCTCGGCACGTTGCTTGTTAGGTGATGATAACTGCTGTAGCGCCAAAGTTGTTTATCCTTGAACTTAGTGATTGACTGAGCAATTAAGTGTGTAACATCTGTAAAAACCGAACTAAGCAATAAATTATGATTTTTCCGTATGTTGGGTTATATTAACGTGCTCTGGGAAATTTCCTTTTTTTTCTTTTTTTTTTTTCCTTTTAGAAAAAGAGCAACAGGAAGCCATTGAACACATCGATGAAGTACAGAATGAAATTGACAGGTAAAGGTTTCAAGTTGTTCCACATCTTTGTGAAGTACACATATGCTAGGTCCTATAATTATGGAAATATACTATTACTGTATTTGCAGATTGAATGAACAGGCAAGCGAGGAAATACTAAAAGTAGAACAGAAATACAATAAACTACGCCAGCCATTCTTCCAGAAGAGGTCAGAACTGATCGCCAAAATCCCCAATTTCTGGGTCACAACGTTTGTGAATCATCCACAAGGTGAGTAGCGGCATGTGCATGTTTTTTTTAGCTGCTGTCAGTGAGCATGCTTGTCTAGGCTTAGAGGTAGGCCAGTATGCCATTTGTCATATGTGGGTATTATTTTTATATAAAACTGCCATAACTGATGCACAAATCCAGTCCAACAAACAATTGTTTGTGCTCAGTTTCTGCCCTTCTGGGAGAGGAAGATGAAGAAGCACTTCATTATCTGACCAGGGTGGAGGTGACAGAGTTTGAAGACATCAAGTCAGGTTACAGAATAGATTTTGTAAGTACTTTTATCATGGATGACTAACAAAGTTGGGGGTTAGAAGGGCTGTGATGTGGCTTTTTCTGCAATTTGTTGTTTTCTACTTGTGATGAATTTCTGTTGTCTGTGTAACTTGCGGTTACTAACTACAGGCATAGAGATGGAAAAGATGTGTGTGTGTGTGTGTATATATAATAAAAATTGAATGCACTTGTAGACAAGACAGTGTAGGCTGTTTGTTCATGAGTTTTTGGGTTTGCTTCTTTCCTGTAGTACTTCGATGAAAATCCGTACTTTGAAAACAAGGTTCTTTCCAAAGAGTTTCATTTGAATGAAAGTGGAGACCCATCCTCAAAATCAACAGAAATAAAGTGGAAAACAGGAAAGGTATACACACTTGTCAAATTTACCATCTTTCTGATTAAATTCCTTGGCAGATGTATATTTGTTTGAGTACCGTGGGTCTTGAAACAATTTTGTATATTTTTTGAAGCGATTACTGACCGCTCAATTTACCAAACTCTTTCCCTTAATTGTCCACATTTTTTAATATTTATAGCTAGTTTGCTTGAAGACTATTTTCTGTGAAAATGTTTAACAGGTTGTATTAGAAGATGCATAATTTGAGATTGTAAATCTCATTTCTTAAAAAAATAATCCTGGAACTGTGTGTACTGTTTGATCAGGACCTCACAAAGCGCTCCAGCCAGACACAGAACAAAGGAGGCAGGAAGAGGCAACATGAAGACCCGGAGAGCTTCTTCACTTGGTTCACAGATCACTCTGACGCAGGGGCTGATGAGCTTGGAGAGGTCATCAAAGATGACATTTGGCCAAACCCACTGCAATACTACCTGGTCAGTATTTATTCATTTTATCTTGTGCAGTTCCATACTAATGCTGACTTTTTGCAAATTGCAGTGCAATTCATTATAAAAAAAAATTAAGCACACTCCCTGGCTGACCTTCCCTTCTTTTGCAGGTCCCTGACATGGATGAAGAGGAAGGAGAGGGAGAGGATGATGATGATGAGGAAGAGGAAGGATTGGAGGACATAGATGAAGAAGGGGATGAGGATGAGGGAGAAGAGGATGAAGAGGAAGATGATGGCGAGGAAGGAGAGGTAGCCACAGTAATTGATTGTATTTTATAAAAGTCTGGTTGCATAGAGTTGATGTAAATTGTGCAGTTGTGTGTGTATACTGAGCATGTGTACCCCTCCTCTGGTTTAGGATGACGATGGGGAAGATGACTAAGCAAGAAAAGGACATAATCCACCCACATTCTTTCCCTATTGATTATTCACCTGTTCTTGGGAGCAAGATGCTTTTTTTTTTTTTTTTTTCTTCTTTTTAATTTTGTGCTCCGTCTCATTGTTCAAAAACCTTTCTCCTGTCTGTGCCATGTATAAATACGACTTTATTACCAGGACTGAACTACATTGCAAAGTTTAGATGTGAACTCTACCATGGCAAAAAAAAAATCACGCACCATCTCTAACTCCAATGCATCAGGAAAACCTGTTCAAATATGAAGATCAGCACGTCATCTAAGGTAGACTAAATAAAAAATTGTGTATAAAATTTTCTCCAAGGTTGGGAGATAAATCACAGGCCATGGTGCAGTGATAAACTGGTAGTTTTTTTTTTTTTTTTTCTCCCCATTATCCCGTTTGTGGCTAAATGGACAGATAGAAAGTACCAGCCTGTTACCACCTTATCCTGTAACAATGTGTGAGGTCAATATTAGGGTAGAGCAGGGTTATTGTAGAGGGCATTTGGGATGGGCTCAGGGGGGCAAGAGGGATATTTTTGACAACACTGGGGGGTGGGTTTTGATTTCATTGTATTGTTTTACAGGCACCCATGAAGTTTGAAATGACATTTTTAATAAAACTTGTAATTTTGAGTCCTACTGCTTCATGGAGTACTTAAAGATAACCTGTAGAACCTCTCATGGAATCTATATCTAATCATTTTTTCCTTTTTCCACTGGAAAGAGTTTTAAACGTAAAGTGTACAAGTTGCTTTGTTACAATAAAATTAAATGTGTACACAATGGATTGTGATTCATAACTAATGGATAATATGGAAGACTCAATATTGTTGTCACTACTAAAAGCATCAAACATCGTCATCAAAAAGAGGGGATGCATGCGAGTCAATGTTATGGCAAGACTGAGGTTATAACAGTATAAAGGACTAAACGCTTAGATCAACGCGTTTCATTTTATAACGTTTATGAAGTTCAACCGTACTACAGCAAACACGAACAAGCCTACCTTAACAGGATAGCTGGAGAAAAATAGTTCCGATTTGAATAGAAAAGTGACTTTTTTTAACTGAATTAAATGTATTTGGCATAAAGACTGTTCCGCAAGAGAATCGTCGTAAATGCTCCGTCGTGTTCTGAGTCCCCAAGCAGATGCTAGCTCCTGAAAGACTTAGGCGTCATTAGCAGCGTTGACGCGAAGTTCTCCTGAAGCAATCTGTCAATCACCAGCGCCACGAACGTCTGGTCCGACTCTTCAAACTCCTTATCTGTTACGGTTTCTGGCCAGTCGCTCGGCTGAAAAGCCCAACCTGAAATGAATGCATCTACGTAGTTATATTCGGCTCACATCATTGGAAATATTTACATGAACTAAAATCTGTAAACACATGGAGCTGACATCAAGCAAGGTAGGAGACAAAATAATAAATTTACAAAACAAAAAGCGCATTAAGTAGCAGCTGTAATTTACCCAGGTGTGCACTACATTGCGGGCAGGTAGCTACGATCCAGGAATAGCCAGGATACCAGGTGAAGCGTCTGTCCGCTGGCCAGTGCTTGACCACGTCAGCACTTCTGAAAGTCACGACCTCAAACTGAAACCCTTGGGGATTTTCAAACTTCTGCACAGGGACCCTCCTGTCCCCAACCACGGTGACATTTCGATGTGACAGAGCCAGTCGGCTGGCGACGAAGTAGGCGTCCGACCCCATCGCTACTTCATGCCCACAAGATCGACAGAGCAACAAGTCGTCAATGTGGTGATCATCACAAGCTCGGCTGGAGCGAGAAAGGCACAACAGCCAGAGCAAAATGCACACAGCGTACATTTTAATTTTACGACACTGATAAAAAATAACCGACGTTCTTCACAAATGACAGAGATGCTCTATAGTAATTATTCATCCGACCAGTTTTCTAGGCATTATCGCCGAGTTAGTATAAATATGATAAACAAACCTAGTTTCAGGATATAACGTCAAGGTATTGCACATAATCATGCACAAAACGGATCTATGTAACGGCATGAACTCAGCCACTTTGAATCTAGAGCGGTACTTTTATTTGTATAGTGTAATAATTTTAATCATGTTATGAGCAAAAATGCAATTTAACAAGGAAGTTCACATAAACTATGACGACATTGTAGTAAATGGAATACTACCATTCTTTCAACGTTTTTTGCCTCCTAGAGAACACGTGAGTTTTGAGCGTGGAAAACAGATCGCACAAGCAAGACCAAAGTCGTATACTAAACAAAATAGCGCACCATCTATCGGCAGGAGGAGGCATAAACCAAGGAGCTGTAAAGGTATTCGAAGAACATGACGGAAGCGCAAAAAAGAAAAAACTCGGAAGTTGGCATCTAGAAGATATGGCATTCTAGCAGTACTATTATATCTTCGGAAGATGTTAAAATTGTATAACATCCATTCTTAATGTTTTTCTTAATTCATAACTGAGTCAATTTAAAACATCCTTGACGGTTTTAAATATAGATTTTCATTGCGAAATGAAAACGACTTTCTCGAATGTATAGGAACTCTAATTTTTTTCCCCCAATAACAGGTTGGCCTACACGTTCATCTTTGAAAATCTGCGAATGCTGTTTTTTTGTTTTTTTTTTTCTTTTTTTCACCGGTCAGAAAGATTTGTTCAGAGTGAATTCACTACTGGGCATTCGTCTTTCATTATCCCAGCAGATAATTATTTACAATATTACAATATTTACAACAACAACAATTAAAATAAAATAATAAATAAAATACAAACAATGTTAAGGACAAAAATAATACAATACAATTGGATTGGTCAATAATTTCACACACAAATACTATAATAAAATCAATACAATAAACGGATTTGTGAAACATTTGTTTAAAAATCCGTCGCAACAGGCCATTTCGACCTTTAACATGTTAAAAGATCAGTGTGGCTGTGCCTAATAATAAATAGTTAAAAGTTACGCTTGTATACTCCAAATAGCTAAACTCAGGTTTTAAAAACGAAAGTGATCTAAAACAGGGACAGGAGACTTATTATGCAACTTCAAAATATAACATCCCCTCACTACCCAGTCACAAACTGTACTTTTCAATGTAAACAGAACAGTACATTAACATACATTCAAATTTCGGTGAACAACATTAAAAGACATTTAAATTAAACTCCAAATGAACATAAGTGTAATTGCTTTAAAATCAAATATCCCGTATCTCTCCCGTTACCGACGATTAGTTTTATTACATATGGCAAATTTAAAAGAATCAAACGGTTGAACACTAGTGTGATGTAAGTGTAGCGGACTGTTTTGAATGTATTTTATCCCCGCGGGGTCTCCGTAGAGGGGGAATGTAAGGTAGTGTAGGGTTAG
>JABJVR010000035.1:1733532-1770479 GCA_025773905.1 Chitala chitala
AGAACTGGCCTGAGACGGCTGCTGGCATAATTGTGTCGGACTGATTTATTAATTAATTTCCACTCGCTCGGTCACATAAGTAAAACCAAATTACTCTCTAAAACTAACAGTTAATACAAATATCCCTCAGAACTGGCAATCTGTTTAACAGACAATATAAATGCTACACCACTAACTTATGTACGTATGTGTAGGTATTCGTTATACCCGTTAACATCCGTATCGCTTAGTGTGACCGGTCACTTAGTATACAGTGTTTAACACACTACTTTACCGGCAAACTAAGAAGATGATAAAGAAGATAAACATATTATAAACTCGTTGTAGGCCTGTTCATCTTCAGACTTCTCCGGCGACTCGTGTAACCTTGCGTTGCCGCTGGCTTGATCCACTACCGAGCGTCTCCTCTCCCACATAGGCTGAACTGAGGAACCCCGACCCTTACCGGTAAGACAGGGCACTATCAGTCAGCTAGCCAGCTCTTTTCCACGTAGGTTAAATTGAGAAAATTTGCCACAATGACTACACAGAGTGTTAAAAATATTACACCTACTTTGGTGAGGATAGCAAATAACTATTGTGATTCACGGTCAGTAACGCCCCTCTCACAGCTATCCTCAACTCTCCATTGTCAAACTCTCCAACTGTTACTTTCAACTGTCACTTTTAACCGCCACTTTTAACGTCTCTTCTCCGCTTGCTCTCCGTTCTACACCCATCGCGCGCGCCCTTGTTCCGAACACTACGATTGGCTCATGCAAATCAATAGATGTGCGTAACCAATAACAGATATTTAAGCCTGGGCTACACCTGCACTGAAACGTTTCAGTACATTTTTGTATGTATACAATACTTGTACCTGCTCAGTAGACGAGTTGGTAATATTTTAGTTCTAACATCTGCATTTACATACTTTTTAGTTGGAGGCATTTTAACGATTTAATAAGGCGATTTAATAAACGCCATGCCCTGTGAACATTTTTTATTTTTACATATTTATCTAATATTTCTAAATCAGATTGCATCCACAAAAATTCCCGTGCAATGGCACGTCTTAATTTGTACGTATTTATTTGGAGTTTTAATCATTTTAATTGCTGAATGTCATGTAAGCATAAACCTTCATTTTCGTCAATACAGAATTATGCTGTTTCAAAATGATCCGTCGGATTTCAAATGTCTGTATGTGTGAAGTTTATTATTGATACACTATTTTAAATAAAGACTCTTTAATGTAGTTTACTCAAATGTAACTGCTTTATGTGACTCCCTTTATTGACACGAACAACATCAAGGCAATATGCATGTTTAAAATTCGCTTAATCCTTTAGAAACACTTCATATATCGATACTGTGATGTTGGTACTCCGTAATGCAGCTTTTCATCCTGTATGGATGACATTTGGCGTGTGGTCATTTCACGTGCTCATGTAAACTTCACTTTAGGCATAAATCACCGCATATCGCATCTACTAGTGTGGGTCTGTCTGTACGTTCCAGTAAATAATCTGACACATGATAAAGTTGTGATACTGTAGTAAAACGTCGTCGAAACTTACCAGAGGGGACGTCAATACTGTTTTGTTTCTTTTTATTTTACTGCGACTAAAAGGCAACGCACACAAAACACCACACACTATATGTTACTCTCATTCAAATCCAACTGTCATAACTGTCACTTTAAAAAAAAACATGTACGTTCATCCTCCAGGTTGTCAATGGCAACGCATGTCACCAGTTCCACACAGTTCACCACTTCAAAGTAGTTTCAAACTAATACTAATAATAGTACCAATAATAATTACAAACTAAACATTTCACAACAGATACTTTTAATTTGTGCAGAAGAGCTACAGTTGCTTCTGTAAAACGATTATGTGTTTGTGGTAAGTACGGTCAGTAACGTTCATACACTTCGTACATTTATAAATTTAAACATGCATTTTTTAAAATCTGTAATGTCTGTTGATTATTATTGTTTGTTCCACAAATATTAACGTTTGCTATACTTGTATACAGGAGTCATGGCATCCCGAATATCCTTCTTTTACAGTCGTATATTTTGTCTTGTTTTTATGTTACCTGTTCGTTAGTTCTCATGCTTGGCGTGTAATGGTAAAATGCACATGGCACCTGTTCCTTAACTTTTAAATGTTGGTTGTTCATCCGTTACTTTAATTCCCTTGTTATACTTCCAACAGAGAAGCTATTATTATGAAAACTAAGTTTATTAATATTTACAAAATGGAACATCGTGGTTAAGAGAAAACGCCACCGACTTGCTTTATGTCTGAAAAATTTGATTGCTTGCTTGCTTATCTGTCACACTGAATTCAGCCAAAGTGAAACGTTCAATATTACTTTTCTATATTTTCCTACTCTACATACTCGCACCGACCTCAGCAAACTGCTGGTCAGCCGGTGTGTTTATCCGAGTCAAACGGTATTAAATGCAAGAAAGAAGCTAATGCTTTCAGGAACTACTAAACATAACCGTTGAATCATTCGTCAGTGTGAAAAGGGAGACCGTACCGGGATTTTCACCCACACAACCAGAGGCCACACAGTTACCAGACAATATTAACCTTCTGAGCTGAAGACCCATGTCGCACATCTGTTATATCATTATGTTTACTATTGCAAAAAATAACAGAATAAATGGTACTGGACAAATATTTTTCAGTTCAAAAATTAAAAGGAATTTAGGGGCTGCAGAGGGTTTAGTTTTTTGTGATATGTTACAGAGACATAGCAAGAGAGTTAGACTAAAGGTTAACTGTCAGTGAATCAGAATGTGGTGAAGGGTGTTAACCTGGGCCATTTCAGAGTCTGGAGCCAATACCGTGTGGGGCTTCTGTGATCAGATACACATGGCAGGGCTAGATCCTGACACCAGAGTAATGAGGACCAAGCTGAGGGCTATAAGGAAAAGGCAGAGTGCAAATGACCAGCTGACAGGCTGACTTCCAGAAAATGCTTTGTGTGCTGTCTACACTCTTCACCCAGTGATGGACAAAGATGACAGAAGTGAGATGTGCTCTGTGATGTGTTGTGCAGTTTCAACACACAAAAAACCACCCAACGCCATTTCTCAGTTACAACCAGTAGCATTTTACTAAGCACACTGCAGTCACAAGTGTTGTTTATGCCTTGTTTATATGGACCTAAAACCAAGCAGAAGCACTTTAAAACCACTAATACACCACGATAAAATGCAGACTATTTCACGACGGCATCATAGAGAACCACAAAGACAGCAGGTCATTCTACTGAATCTGGACACAGAGATAAGGGGTGTTTTGCAGAACTGTATTCTTGGAGTGTTGATCATGCAGCTCGGCTGTGGGAAAATGCATTCCGATTTGTCACTGGCAGGCAAGGGAGGGGGGGACTAGTTGACAAACAGCGAGCGGGTGAACTCCACAAAGTCGAAGGCTGAAGGTAGCTCACGGCCCTTGCTGTCCATGTAGGGCTTCATGTGTGAGATGCAGTAGTCGGCTTGCTCCTTGGTCAGATTCTTAGGAGGAAGATGAGAACATTCATGAGGGCAAATACAGCAGTGCTTCTGTTAAAACATGAAAAGTCTCTTAATCTTAAATCAGCCCAATACGACACAGTTAAGCATTGAAAGTCAAAGTATTGTTGAATTCAGATGGCCAAATACATTTTCATAAAACAGTTCTTGATATAAATCCATGCTGTTCTGATGTTCTGGCTGGTAGTCCTGATGGGAGAAGAGTTTGAACTGAGACACTACCTGGTAAAGCTCCTCCTTAGTCACGTAGGGTTTGTTTTCAGCACTGAGAGCCCTGAATGCGCTCTCAATCTCCTCGCTGGACTTGACGTTCTCCGTTTCCCGGCTGATCATAAAGGCCATATACTCCTGCAGGGACACGTGGCCATCCCTGCACAGATAAACAGGAGCAGAAATTAATAACAGAATTGTGTTAATGCATTATGACATCCCCTCCAGAAAGACAAGGCTGAATTTGCAGGAGAGTATATATTTTTTCTGGAGGTGGAGGTGAGGGCAGTATTTAGGAGGTGACAACCAACCTGTTTGGGTCAACTGTATCCAGAATGGCCTCAAACTCGGGGTCAGGCTCTCCCTCTTCCACCATGGGCAGGTCATAGCCCAGGGAACGCAAGCATGATTTGAACTCCTGGTGGTTGAGGCGCCCGGACTTGTCCTTGTCAAAGTGCCTTTTAGTCAAACGTCCCAAAACATGAGGGGAGGGGCACAAAAAATGGATATCAGTTCAGGACACGAGGGGATTGGCTGAACACTATGCTCAACATTGACACCATACTTACTTGAACATCATGCTGAATTCTTTCAGGGCCTCCTCTGTTACTCCTGTGGTGTTCCTACAGAGAAGAGGAGGAAAAACGTCCATCAACTCTAGCAAACACCGCAGCTAACGTACGGACATGTATGCATACAACTGCGTGTACCTGCGCAGACATCTCACCTGGCCTGGATCTGCTGCTCCAGGTTGTGCTGCATCCTCATGCCCAGCTGGTCCAGCTGGTCCCACTGCTGAGCCAGCCCAACCGTGCTGTGCTCTGTGTACTTGTTATCCAGAATCAGTGCCTCCTCCATGGCTGCGCCCAGGTCCTCAATCTTCTTCAGCTGGCTCCGCATGGCGCGAATCTCCTGGTGCTTGCGCTGTGTGGGCACAGGGTGGCATTTGCGTGAGCTAGCAGCATGCACCTTCCCCTGTGGTTTTGCTCTACTCAACTATTCCCATCTACATGAATTGAGTAAACTGATAATTTTATGACAAGTAATGTACAAATTTACACACACACACACACACACACACACATAACCCATCCCCCTGGAGGGAGCAGTGGGCAGCCACATGGGGTGCCTGGGGAGCTAGCATTGAGTGTCTTGCTCAAGGATACACCTGGCAGCTGCGCTAGACTTCAAACCAGGAGATTTCTGCATCCCAGCCTGATGCTCTACCCATTGAGCCCCCAGGAATATAAACACCTGAATTACACAGGTGTACCATTGTGGAAACCCGCGTACAGGATCACTTACACGTATCAGTATTCAAAGGGTATTTTCACAGCTCCACCAAACATGTATAGAGGGTGTATCAAAGTATTTATCTTAGCTGATACACTCAATCATGGTAGCCAATATGTGGAAACAGTACAAAAATAATCCAGTCAACTAGTAGTGGCGTGTATAGAAGTATATAACAGCCATGTCTCAAACTGCTTTACCTTAGTGGCTTCTAACTGGGACTCAAGGGTTCCTGATTCCTCCACCATGCAGGATCTGCACACAAAGGCACAGGTGAGAAACAGGATTGGGCAGAACTCACAGTGACCAGCCCGCCATGTTAACACCAGTGGCATGACCGCACCCACTCATGAAGACACTCAGCTGGAATAAGACAGGAAGGTCCTACGCTAGCACACCAAGACCAGATACGACCTCCAATGTTTTGCTCAAGAGTGGAGGGTTTGCTGCATGTGGGAGAGGATCTAGTGCTGATGTACATCTGGGTGGTCAATGTGAGCAACTATTTTATATAAAAGAAAATCAGCGAGAAAAAAAACTAACAACAAAAATCCCAAATGAAACCATAAAAACATGGAAGCCAAGTGCAAATCAGCAATCCTAAACACTTATTAAAAAACTATTGCACATATTAAAAATTTTAAAAATATTTGCCTATGCACAATAGTCTTATTAGTATCAATGAAATATTGGAAAATTATCACTGCTTTATGAAAATTTTAAATAGTGTGGTTTTTTTTATTTCCAAATTTGATTCTCCTGCAATGGACCATTATTTTCAGAAAGCGTTTGAGACTTACCTGTAAAATACTATTATGCTACCTTTGAAAAAAATCCCAGAATGCACTTGGCCTCCCTTGACAGTGCCACTCAGCATGCTAAAGAAGCCAACTCATTCCATGGTATCTACAACCATGCAAGGTTAGCACCTCTGTAAACAGGGGTAGAAACTGCTTATCACTCTTATAATAACAAATCAAAACAGCAGGAAAAAAACTATTTTTCTACTTTTCTGTCAAGCGTACTTGGGCTGTTAAGTTTTCTGAAAAAAAGTTGTCATAACAGTTTCAACCCCTGATTTTGTGAACAGTCACAGGATTAAAGAAATCTCAGAACACCATAAACCCCTGCGAATACCGTTATAGGGCAGCCAACTTCAGAAGGAATAAGCAGTTGACTGGGAAGGTAAAGTCTGATTTTAATAAGCTTCAGTGTGGCGAGTGTTAGTGGAGGGAGACCTGACTACACACACAGACAAACACACAGACACACGCACGCACGCACACACACACACACACATGCACCCCTGCTGGGCTCTATACTCAAGCATGTGAGTAAAAATTCAGAAAGTGAAGGGGGTGGGATAGGGGAGAGGTCAGATGCGGGAATGATGGGAAGGGGCTGGGTCTTGGGAAAAGGCAAGGTGTGGGTCACGATTAGGAGAATCAGAAAAAAAGGGAAAACACCTTCCAGAAAGATCATCATCGACTTCGTACTGATAGACACGCACAACCCGTCGATAGGCTATGCTATTTGAGGAAGGGAAGGGTTGTAACAATCAATGAAAAGAGAAAATAAAAGACACACACAGGAAAGAAAAAAACTATTTAAACAAATTCATCAGGGTAAGTGCTATGATGATGAGGAAAATAAAAGGATTATCTTTGGGGGCTGGGAGCTCTATTTATACACTAATTCTAATTTGTCACACTTGAACTACTATCCAGATTCACATTAAAATGCTGGGTCAGAAAAAAATCTACTCTAAGTAGTTTCTATGACGACAGCAACAATATGCACCCTTTACATATTTAGGAAAGTTTCAAAGCTTCACTCTGCATTATATCCTTTCACTTGCCATCAGAACAAAAGCTGTGTCCAAAAAGAATCTGAAAACCACAGTTCATGCACACAACATAAAAACAGGAGAGGAAAAAAGTTATATTAACCCATCCAGAAGGTATGTCCTGATAATTAATGTGATCCAAGCACCAGGCGGCAGGTAAAGAGGCAGGAAGGAACGGGAGAAGAGGGGATGATGAAGAAAGGGGGGGAAGAGAGAGATAACCATTAAAACAGGCTGTGGCAGTAAGCATTAGCACTGTTAATATCACACCATCACATGTGTGACTGTATCTCCTCCACCCTGCTCACAACAGCAAAAGCATCAGCTGTCCCATTAAGAGAGCAATGCATCAAGAAACGGGAAGCAGAAGATAGTGAAAAGCACTGGGAATTCTGTTAGAGAGCTCTCAGCTACATGGGTAACTTACCACTTGGTCCCTGTGAACTAAATCTCATTGAACTGCATTGCATTTGCGTCTCAGAGCCAACGACTTATTCATTTAAATGTAAAATGGAGCCCAATGATGCTGTGTGAAACTTGCAAAATAAGCACTGGCAACCGTAGAACTTGTCTGGTGAAAAAGATCACTCAGCCTTCTTGGATGATGTCACAGGTGGAAGCCTTTCAGCATTGCTCTCTGGTACCCCCTACCTCGTCTCTTGCAGCCACTGGTGGAAGGCATTGGCGTGCTGCGCAAACTCCTGCCGTAGTTTGTCGTTTTCCTCCTGTCGCCGCTGCTCTTTCTGCAGCTCCAGCTCCCGTTCCTGTGATGAAGAAGGAAGGGAAACGCCGGATGGCACACTTTAGAAACACTAGCAGAAGTTTGAGAAAATACACCTGTAGATTCCTTCAGTGCCACCAGTGTTTCTACAGAGGGGACTAGATCGCAGAGGTAAGGGAAGGGAAGAGTGACTGATAATGAGATCTTATTCCATCACCTTGATGATCTTCTGCAGGTTCCTCCAGGTCTCCTCCAGAGCCTCCATGGTGAACCAGGTATAGGGGTTAGACACCACCTGGTAGCTCTTGATCTGGCGGTCCAGCTCGGCCAGCTGGTTGAAGTCAGCCTCGGCGGAGCTGAGTGAGGAGCGAAAGGCCTCGTGGGCGTCACGCAGCGCCCGAATCTCCTCCAGCGAGTTGCAGCGTACAGGGTCCGTTAGATCCTCTTCTGCGTTCTCAAACCAGCTGTTGAAGGCCGAGGCCTTTTTGGCAAAGGTCAGGAAGAGGTCCTCCACCTGAAAAAAGAGGTGTTAGGAGCAGAACAAGATATGAGCAAATAGAGTTCATGGGGATGCCTACGACAACTGGATTTTTAAACTAGGCCAAAAATCACATGGAAAAACCTATAGACTGTTTCTATTTTTATCATTTCACAGAGGCACTGTGCCTTTTCTGTGTTTGCACCTAAACTCTAGAATGAGTTGCCACTTCAAATTAGACAGATGTTGCCCGTTTCAGTTTTTAAAACGCATCTTAAAATGCTGCTCTTTGCTAAGGCTTTCAATATACAGTAATTTCAAATCTGATTTACTGGCAGTCATGGTTTCCCCTGTTATGTTTATCTTGTTTTGTATTGTTTTACTATTTTTTATTTATGATTTATTTAGGATTATTAATTTTTTAATTTTTTAATTATAATGTTTCCTTTTAAGTTGTTTTTATTCTGTTTTTTAAATTTTAATCTCTTTTGTGTTTGTTATTATGTTAGTGTCACTGTTTATCATTGTGAAGCACTTTGGACAATTTGGCTGCGGTAAATGCTCCATATAAATAAAATATAAAATTGACATTGGCAAAACAACTGTGTGGGGAATATTCATCAGGTTCTGGTGCACAGTGTTTAGTACAGTGCCATGGCCTGCACTTAACACAACTGGGGGAGGGGGGAGTCAGAAACTTTTTTTCCGTCCTCTGTGCATACCTTCCTGAAGTGCTTCTGAGCCTCCAGAAGCTTCTTTTTACGGTCGGCAGAGTTCGCAAGCAGCTGGTTCCAGCGCTTCATGAGGGCAGCATGACGGGCCTCGATGGCACGAGACTGCACGTGTTCGGCTGCCAGTAACTGGTCCTTCAAGGCCGTGATGTTGGTGATGCCCTCCTGCTGGAAGGCCTGCAGGCCCGCGTCGAACGTTTCCTGTTTGGCGGCAGGCGGAATTGGTTACATTACAAGCTGAGCAGGACAACATATTAGCAGGCACAGTCAGCAGACAACAGGTGTCCTGTCAGTGAAAAAAATCTGACAGGTGGGCCCGTACCTGCTTGGTCAACAGAGTCTGCACTGAGGAGAGGTCGCGGCCGTGATCATCAGTCTTCAGGCTGTTCTCTTTCTCGCCTGAGAGGACATGGAGCATGGAGGTTTGCTTTTCCTTCACCAAGGACACAGTTTCCTATACATCACCTGTTTTGAAGGCACCTGCCCTTACTCACCGATCCAGGACTCCACCACGTCAGCCTTCCAGTTGAACTGCAGGAAGGCCGAGTTCTCGTCCAGCTTGGCCTTCCTCTGCGCTGCCGCCCTCTCGAGCTCAGACACCTTGCCCCTCAAGGCTTTCATCTTAGCGCTGATGTTGTCCACATGGTGGTTGTTCTGTTAGGAGGATGGTGGACACGTCAGGTGTTGTACCTCCCCCACTTCAACCTGCAGACGCCGCGTCCGTGATGGACCTGTACCTTGCTAATGAGCTCATCTCCATTGGAGCACACGTCGCTCACTCGGTCCCTGTGTACCGTGAAGTCAGTTTCAAATGCCTCGTGTTTTTTTAGGAGCCCCTGTGTGAATAAGGTTTAGCTGTCAGCACAGTTGGATCAGGAAAAGTCCCGTCATGCTCCCCCAAGGCGGCAGTATCCGTTGCTCGCACCTGAACAGCAGCCAGAGTATCTCCATAGTCTTCGCTCGCCACCAGGTTGAGCTTCTCGTTGATCCAGGCCTCCTCCTCCTCAACGTTGGCCACAAACTGCTGATACTCCAGAGACTCCTCCAGCCTCTGCCCTCTGCAAGAAGAGGAACAGGGATGAAGGTTACTCCTGAGCCAGGACATCCTCTGATGAAGGAACCAAGGCACAGTAGCTCTGACTTACCGAGCAGCAGCCAGCTCCTTCAGCTCCTTCCAGTGTTCCACAAACTGAGCCAGCCTCTGCTGGATCTCTTCCTGTCCAATGGTATTGTCATCCGAAAGCTTCTTCCCAGTGTCCAGCACAGACTGGCAGGAAAGAGGACATGAGCAGGGGGGAGGAGAAGTGAAGGATGAATTTCTCCTTGGAAGTAACACATGCACATGTTTTGGACTGCATAACCCAGAATACTATGCTTCAGCCATTACCTGAATTGCAGGCTCATGGGCAGCCAATTCAGCCTCAAGCCTCTTGTGTTTCTTCCTCAGGTTCTGCACGCCTGTCAGGTCACGCCCATAGTCTTCTGAGCTGACCAGAAGCTTCTTCTCTCTGTGGAACACCAAGTGGGGTGGGAAGGAGGTGTGAGGTGAACACAGGAGCACCTACACCAGGTACTAATGAGCTGAATCACATGCTGGATTTAGCATCAGCTCAGGGTTTCATATCATTGCCAGAGCAATGTCTCTGGAACTGCAGCCTTGCCACCCCAGAAACACCTATTCTGCACGCCCTTCCACAGCAACTGCCCGAAGTGTCTCACCAGCACCCGCCCCAAGCCACAATGTTCTTCTCACTTTATCCAGGACTCCTCGTCATCCAGGTCCCTGAAGAACTGGTGCAACCGGTGTGACTCGTTGAGCTTTGCACGGCGCCCGGCGGCCATGCTCTTGATCTTGGCAAAGCGACCGTTGACGGCATCACGCTTGTCCTTCACCTGGGAGGTGTCAAAGGCGTTGCTGGCCATCAGACTGTCAGCCTGGCCGTTCAGATCCTTCAGGCGGTCCTGTGGAAGAAGACAGGGTGTGTGTATACGTTAGTCACAGTGTATTCATTTCAACTTTAACGACAAGCCACAAAAGCAGTAAGAAAAACCAAGACACACAGGAGAATTAGTTTGCATTACCTCATGGGCAGAGATGTCAGCTTCCAAAAGCTGATGTTTCTTCAGAAGGTTGTTGACAGATGCCAAATCCTTCCCATAATCCTCAGAGGCAAGCAGAGCTTCCACCTGGAGAGCATAGGAAATGACAATGTCAAAGTGGGGTCAAAATTTGTCTTACTAATATCTCTGAGTCCAAGTGAAAATACCTCAATAAAATTTTATGTCACCTTTAAGGTACAAAAATAATATGCTGTATATAATTAAAGCTTTCTGTCATTTTTAAATTCCCATTTTCACCTCAGACAGCCAGAAGTCGAAGTCCTTGATGCCCGTGTTGAAGTTCTGCTGCTTGTTGGCCTCCTTCAACTTCTGGCTCTTCTCTGCCGACTTGTTCACCAGGAACTGCCACTGGTCATCCAGAGCACTAAGGCGCACCTGAGGGGGCCAAAATGATGTAAACACCAGTTTAATTATAATCCCGACCTATTCTACATCTAACCTTAAGGCTGTTTACCACTTTGGTCATACTGATACCATACTGAGCGATACCCATCCTACCGATACCATGCTGCGTTACCTTGACAGCGTCCTCGCTGCCGGCACAGGCGCCCCTCTGGATAAGCGAGTTGCCCATCTCAATGACACCACGGATGCGGTCAGCGTTGGCGTGCAGCTCTGCCTCAAAGGCCTGGTGCTTCTGGTGTTTGCTCTGCCAGCCAAGACAGCGCAGGGGAGATGGTATCAGAGAAGTGTCTAGGCAACCACCTACTCAGTAGGTCATGTCACGTGTGTGTATGCAGAAAAAATTAATATGTCCATGAAGTACAAGTGCTGTGGTTATGAGCGTGCACTGAAGTATAAGATGGCTATAAGTGACATGGGTCAGGAACATCAGGGGAATGACTCTGGAGTATCAGTGATATGGGTCAGGAACATTAGGGAAATGACTCTGGAGTATCAGTGATATGGGGTCAGGAACATCAGGGGAATGACTCTGGAGTATCAGTGATATGGGGTCAGGAACATCAGGGGAATGACTCTGGAGTATCAGTGATATGGGTCAGGAACATGAGGGGAATGAGTGACAGTTCTTGCAAAGCTTAAATGGAACCAAAAAGCCCAAACCAAAACACGAGGCACCACACAAAAAGATGCACTTTTAAACCATAGAGAGTACACCAACTCACCAACAGGACATGAGAAACAGAGAACTCTGGAGTCAGCAAGAGCACAAAAGCCTTAAGCAACTTAAAGGGTTTTTTAAACATAGTTCCACACTGGCATTTCACCCAGACAGCAAACTAAGCAGAAACTTTTCTGTGACAACTATTGAAAAGATGGTATTTCTGAATTCAATGTTTCATTGTTTCATAAAGTCAGAAAGGTAAAAAAAAAAAAAAGCAATAAAGGCATTATACATAATCTGATCAACAAAATTTCAGCTGCTCTCATCTTGCTGTTTAGGGTAAAGAAAAAACTTTTCTAAAATCTAAACTAATGCTGCCAGATTGCGTGGAACAAGTTTAAAGAAAAAGCCGAAATGGTTATAGTAATATAAAAGCCATGAGGAAGTATGACTCTGAGACAGAAACTAATAAAACAAAACAAATGTAGTCAGGTAAGATAAAATAAGCGAACTGCAGGTCAAACCATACCAATAAACAAACCCAACAGAATCACACGTCAGTGCCAGTAAATATAAAGACACGTGGGAATCCGCACAGTCACGTGTACGGAGAAGGCAGAGGTACACACAATCTCCAAAGCCCTACACCTGGCAGTTAGTGCTGCTACACTTACCAGCAGTTTGGACAGCTGAAAGGAGACAGTGGAAAGAAAACAAGTCAGATTAAGTTTAGTCTCAATCTTATCTCAAGTCTAGGTTGGTATATGTGGGATGGCGTCACAGACTAACACTATTACACCATTTAATGACAAGTTAGAACACAAGTTATGTCAAGATGCATCTCTCTGTTTAAGTAGGAAAGACCTACACAAAAGCACTTTCAAAACTACGTATTAAAATGTTGACATCCTGGTATGATGCTGTCATCGGTTGCTGTTTTTATCTCCACATGGTGGAGTTTTTGATTTCTCTCCTCTGTTGTCACGTGGCTGTAATTTAAATCCTCCACTCACTGCTAATTCCTTGTAACGACTGTAATTTATTCCTATGAAGCGCTTTTTAGACAACTTATTACAAAAGGCACTATATAAAAATAAACTGAATTAAGCTAAAATAAAATTCCATATATATTTAAAGTTCTGTTAGCGTTTAAAGTTAAGAAGATGGGCAGTGAGGACAATCGACCAGCTGCACACAGGCTGAGGGGTGGACGTGCCATACCTGTATGTTGGTGGGGTCCTTATACGACTCGTCCGTAGCAGTCTGTAGCTTCTCGCTGATCCAGGCCTCTATCTCGTCTACGTCTCGGCTGAATTGCTGCAGAGTCTGTGACTCGCCCAGCTTGGAGCGTTTCTCGATCATCTGGGCCTTCAAGCGGCGCCACCTGATAGATGAGAGGTCAAGTGGCAACAAAATGAATTATGGGTTTTACCACCTGCTAGGTTATAGACTGATGTGTACTGTGGTTTTACCTGAAATCCCATAATTATATCCATAAAAACTGATCGTTTATGTATTGAAAGGGACATACATTATCTGAATTACACTGTTCAAGATATGTCTCCCAATGTTACAACAGCAGAATTTCCCCTAGGACTTGAACCAACATCCTTCCAGTGTGCAAGGCACACGATGCCTTAATGCTGGATTCTTTACATTATGGCATGCCGAGAAACTAGACCGTGCATACCTAAGGTTATGGACTGGCCACAGTGTGGCGCTGTTGCTCACCTGTCCAGCACCTCGTTGCGGCGCCCTGATATCTCAGGCTTGGCGTAGTGGTCAGCTGCAATGAGCTGGTCGGCAAACGACTGCAGAGCCGCAATTTTCTCTTCCTGCACAACATGAACAATAAGCACAAATGCAGGCGATGTAATTAACACCATCTTGTGCTAATTATCAAAGGGTGCACAAACACATCGCATTGCGCACAAAATTAGCAGTGAAAATGAAACATGAGTCAGTAACACATTTACTTGTGTTTGTTCTTGAAACAGATTACAGCGTCTCCACACTGCGGACTGACCTGCACGTTGATGGCCTTGTCAAAGTCCTCATGCTTCTTGATGAGCGCCTCCACGCTGTCCAGAGAGTCGCCCTTTTCGTCGGTGGCCAGGAACGCCTCGCGAGCTGCCATCCAGTTCTCAGCCTGCTCGCAGTCGCGGTTGAAAAGCTGCAGTGCACGACACATGGACATGGGTGAACATGTGAACTCTGATTCTGTATGAAACGCTGTGCTACCGCAGCTGCCAATCCCAGCAGTCCTCACCTGCAGCTCCAGACACTGGTCGAGCATCATGCGTCGTTGCACCCACGCCTTCTCCAGGTCGGCACGCTCGCGGTCCAGAGCCTCCAGCTTCTGCTGGATCTCGGGGCTGGCGTAGTGGCCGCGTTGCAGAAGCTGCTGACCAAACTGCTCAAAGGCCTGGAAGGTTCCAGCACGGGCATCGATCTCCGTGCGGTGCTCCTGGGGTTTGCAAACACACGCAGGCCATGGTAACCATCATGCAATTCACACAGTCCTGTAGTCTAATGAAGCCAAAATGCTGCATCAACTAAATGCATATTGGAGGTGTGGGGTCCACAAAGTCTCCCTACCTGGTGTCTCTCCAGCAGGGCCTCAGCCCCAGTCACGTCCTTGGCCAGCTCGTCCGAGGACACCAGGCCCCGGATCCCGTTGATCCAGGACATGAGGTCCCTGTGTCAGCATGGGAGAAGCTTTAGGAAACGAGACACCGATGCACACAATCGCTCTGTGCAGGCGGCACTCGCACCTTGGCGGGTCTGCGCCGCGCCCCTCCCCCGACTCTCCCACCTGAAGTCGCTGAGGAAGCGCTGCAGGTCATGTGAGCTGCCCAGCTTGCTCTTGCGCTGGTCGGCGCGCCCCACCAGGCTGCTCCAGGCTGCGTTCAGCTCAGTGCACTTCTCCTGGATGTCATCCACCGCCTCTGGGTGTGACTGGATCAGCCGCTCCGCCGTCTCGCCCAGGGAGTTCACCTAGGCGACAGGACCGACAACACATCCTCAGGAGACGAGCCTCAAATAACGCACTTGGCCGTACATCTATGGCAGAAATACTTTTTGAGAGCTCTTTGGAAAGTCGACCAACAAATTTGCCAAGAGTACAAATTTAACAATAGGCAAAGCTTTAGAGGGTTCAACCTTGTCTCCCAGGGCAGCCAGGTCCCTCTCGAAGCCCTCGTGTTTGCGCTGCAGAGCCTGAACACTGGCCAGGTCATGACCGTAGTTGTCCGTGTTCAGTGCCTGGTTCTTCTCCTCGATCCACTCCTTGGTCTCGTCAGCATCCCTGTAGATGAGGGACGTCTGTAAGCTCATACTGTGTCTCTTAACACTGAGAATAGTGCGTTCAGGCCTGCATGGCTGTAAGTCAGGAGGTGGGCACTTGGGTGCCCGTACCACACTGAGTGCCCACCTGTGGAACCTCTGCACCTCGTGGGCGCTGCCCAGAATGTTGCTCCGCTCCTCAGCTAGCTTCTGCAATGACCTCCAGCGCTCGTTCAGCTCCTGGGTTGGGAATACAGCAGCATGCGTAAATACGAGGGAACCATGAACAGGGTGCAGAGCCAGTCACAGATATGCCTGAACATTTACCCCACAGGCCTGGATTAGGACGGATCTCAGACTTGCAGATATCTGACGCTGACAAAGAGATCCACAACAAATCAATTTATCCCATCCTCATCTACTACTGGCATCACATAACAAAAGGACAAACTGCACAACAATATGGAACGTACCAAAACACAATTAGGGGAGTATAATGAGTGAAATTAAGTAGTTCGAGTCATAGGGACTTGAGCTGTGGAGACAGTGGAATGTCATATTACGTAGGGGGGAACAGTGGAATGCCATGGTGGGGGGTGGGTCACAGTGGAATGCCATGGTGGGGGTGGGTCACAGTGGAATGCCATGGCATCAATAAAATAGGCAGGGAGGCATAACAACGTGTTATGGACTGGACACTCTTGAAAACTAAGGTAACAGAGCAAAGGACCACACACACACACACACACACACACACACTGTATAGGTGGTGATGGAGGCACAACTATAAAACCAATAAGGACAAAAGAGCAGTGGGGGGTGATATTCTTACCTTGATACTGTTAAAGTTAGCCACTGTTTGCACAGTCAAACGCACAGACTAGAGTGGAGAAAGCAGAGAGAAGACAAGGCAAAAGAACCAGACCAGTGAGAATGAAAGGCTGTCACCATTAAAGAGAAGGAGAAAATCAGAGCACTAGCCAATAGGTATCAGCACCACTCACTGCACCAAGGGATGAATTAGAACTCAGATACAGCACTGCATCAGCACCACTCACTGCACCAAGGGATGAATCAGAACTCATGTACAGCACTGCATCAGCACCACTCACTGCACCAACGGATGAATCAGAACTCATGTACAGCACTGCATCAGCACCACTCACTGCACCAAGGGATGAATCAGAACTCATGTACAGCACTGCATCAGCACCACTCACTGCACCAACGGATGAATCAGAACTCATGTACAGCACTGCATCAGCACCACACCACTCACTGCACCAAGGGATAAATCAGAACTCATGTACAGCACTGCATCAGCACCACTCAATGCACCAACGGATGAATCAGAACTCAGGTACAGCACTGCATCAGCACCACACCACTCACTGCACCAAGGGATGAATCAGAACTCAGGTACAGCACTGCATCAGCACCACTCACTGCCTTTTACTCATTATGGCATGACACACAAATAACTTGGAGTAGAATAACAATCTTTAACCTCTTCATACAGCTAATAAAAAGTAGGTAATTGCAAGCCTTGTGACATAGGACATTGCAGGACACATTTGCCTTACCTTCCAAGGAGAGGCATTCTTTGAATCTGACTCGTCCTGCAAGTATAAAAACAGGAACAAGATCAAATTGTGACACAAAACAAAACAAAAACATGATGGTAAGAACAGCTCTGTGACAGAACCCCACCTTTCCAGGAGCTGAACCGAGTAGTTCTTGTTGCTGGGCGACAAAACAGAAACAAATTTATAAGAAAGACTTATTTACTATCATTTAAGGCAAACAATATTTGTAAAAAAAATTTGTAAAAAATTTTTTAAAAGGATATTACACTCATCTGTGCTATACTCATATCCACCCCCTCATAACCCATCCCTCACCAGGACCACAACCCCATGCCCCACCCATTCCCCCCATCCCTCACCTGGACCACACCCCCATGTCCCACCCATTCCCCATCCTCACCTGGGCCTGCAGGGCAGGTGCCTCCTCTGCCATCAGCCCTTCAGACTCCAGCTCTGAAGCCACCTTGTTTATGTCTCGCAGGCGAGATTCATTTGCCTTGAGGTCCTAAGCACAACAAATCGAGCACACAAGTTGGGTTGATTACATCTGGGATAGCGCTAATGGGTAAAAACTCTTAAGTACCCCAGTGTTAATGAGCACTATCCACATACGTTTGGAAAGCACTCTGATGGCCCACCTTCGCTGAGTTCTATTCAGCTGGGGGACTTATGTTCCACTTCTTTAAAACATTAATGAACCCATATTGTGTTTACCCCATTTCTGTGTCAAAACTGGCCTACATCTACCAAGGGACATTAGGCACGGCTAATGAAATGGGCTTAATATGGCTACAGTAACAATATGAGAAACGGACACACAGACGAACGCATGATGAACAGGTGTGCTGACGAACACACGTTTCCTCCTCCACACCACCAGGAGGAGCGTGACAGCCAGTACACGGCACTCACCTTCTGGAAGTCGTCAAACTTCTTCTGCAGGACTTCCACCTGTTCGAGGTCAGAGGCCACCTCCTGGCTGGTAAGTGTGGCCTCCTTCTCGCTGATCCACTGCTGGAGCTCGCTGGCCTCCCGGAATACCATGAACTTCTTGCAGCTCTTCTCCAGCATGGCCTTGCGTTTCTCTCCCAGCTCCAGCAGATCACCATACCTTGGGGGGTGGGGGTTAACAGGGAATGGGACCGTCCACTGTGCACCGCCCCCCCACCACAAACAGCCAGTACGGCCTGGTGTCTCACTCTTCTCCCCTGTCTAAAATATCTTCTAGCCAACAAAGAAATCATGCGTATGGACGTGATGGTAACAACTTTAAACGACACACACACACACACACACACACACACACACACACACACGGTGACAAAGTGAAATGACAGATGGAGAGGCTTGTTTTTGGCAGAGGGCTTTGTAGATACAAGCCAAAATCGCCAATCATAGAATCAAAATGTATCCAGCTCTGCCCATTTTCACCCCACCCACACTGTTGTCTTGGTAACATTCCTAATGCACCAAGAAGTTACATAAAAATGAAGAAAAAAAAGGTTAAAACATAAACGATGTAATAACCACAGGCATGCTTGGAGAAGACAACATGGGTTCTATCTCCAGAGAATACAGAGCAGAAAAAAAAAGTGGACAAAAACATGCCTGCATGGGGAGCAACCCCCCCCCCCCCAGAAAAAAAAAGAAAATGTGTAGCAGTAATGTCAGTGACACAGGTGGGGGGGACTGGAGGTCCAGGCTACCCTACTCACAATTCCTCCACCTGCTTCATGCGCACAGACACGCTGCAGGCCTCCTTGGTAACCAGAGACCTGCGCAGGTGGTGCAGACGCACGCAGACGTTAGTGGAGAGGAGAGAGAGAAGAAAAGAGAGGAGAAAAAAGTCGGAGGCGTTAGTGAGGCACAGCTCATACAGTAAACATCTTCTGGCAGGCTCCGAGTACGAGAAAGGAGAGAAAGGTCGTTATTCTGCGAGTCTGAAAGATGCAGGGTTGAACACACATGTGCACGTGCACACACACGCCCACCAACACACATACACCTGCTCTTAGTGCACAACCTTGAAGTGCATTATCCACTCCTCATAACTCTCTAACAATTACAGAATGTGATTTTCATTAATGCATATTTGTGGTCTCAAAATTAGATGATGGTGAGTACTAAACAACTCTAAACCATTACAGCTGGCGTTCTGGTTTCTAAATATAACCTTTTGGGTCTAACCACATGCCTATTAGCTATATTCATAAGTATCCCAAACCATTATTTGATTTTAATTTGACATCATATAATCCAGTAGTGCCACT
Organism: Chitala chitala; assembly: GCA_025773905.1. Taxonomy (NCBI): domain Eukaryota; kingdom Metazoa; phylum Chordata; class Actinopteri; order Osteoglossiformes; family Notopteridae; genus Chitala; species Chitala chitala. The sequence continues at coordinate 1,752,675 of JABJVR010000035.1, forward strand.
GACTATTAAAATGGTCTCTACTGAGATGGTTACACAACCTCGAGACACCAGGACGTTACTGGTTTTAGATCTGCTCACAGGTTCAAAAGTAGCCTGGTTACACTGTGTTCACAGTGTGGTTGCTATGTGCTTACACCATGGTTACTGTGTGGTTACAGTGTGGCCCTTACTGGTTCTCAATCTGCTCCTGCCGAGCAGTGATGCTGCTCTGCTCATCCAGAAGGTTGTCCCGGGATGAAGACTGCGCTGGGTCTAGCTTCTTCACGTAGGCTGCTGGCACAAATCCCTGCCTGTCATTCACCTCCACCTTCCACCAGTCCTGCAGATGGGGAGGAAGAACATTGATCCAAGAAGTTAGCGTGATGCACGGATGTCTGGCTGCAACTAAGGCAACGGCTCTGTGCGTGTTAGAGAGTGACTGGGATGTTTCTGCTAAACTTACAGGTGTTGTGCTTTTTGTCCCATGTTAATGTTTGAAGTGTTTATCTCCATTCCATTGAGATCGCCCCCACCTTTAGTCCAGGGAAGAAGTAAACCCCAGAAGGTACCTTATTGGTGCTGTTGAGCAGAGTGAGGATGTCGCCCTTCTTCATGGTGACCTCACGGGGGCTCTTCTCCTGGTAGTCATACAGGGCCAACACCAGCTCCTTGCCCGTCTCGTCGTCTGTGGGAGCCACTTGTTGCTGGGGGTTTAGCACAACGATCGTCAAGACAACAGAATCACGTGTGGATCTCGGTGGTTTTAAAAACATATCACGGTGATTCGTCACTCGGTTCACATTCAGGGACCTCCCTGACCCTTGCTCTTCTCACACAAATGGACCTTCTTGAGCCTTGGTCCACAAAGACAAACCCCAGAGAGAGCAGAGACCCACCCTGCAGGCCTGGGCCTGCTCCTTCAGGGACTCGATGCTGCTACCGTAAGCACACAAGTCCGACATCAGGGCCTCATGTTTCTTCAGTAGGGCCTGTGGGGTGAGAGGCAACCCGGTGACACACTTCCATGTTTTCCCTAACCTCCCCCATCATGTGTAGGATCGTCAGCCTTCACCTCGGCCGAGTCTTCGTCCTTGCCATAGTCGGTGCTCCCCACAATGGGCTCCTTCTCCCGCATCCAGGACTCGGCCTCATTGGCATCGGCAAAGTACTGTTGGGCCTGGAGCGAGTCCTCAAGGTCCTGGCGACGCTGAGACGCCTTCCCCTTCAGCCCTTCCCATCGGCTGCTCAGCTCCGCAAGTTTGGCCTTTACCTCCTCTCCGGCAAAGTGTCCTGACATATGGACGATTGGGAGATGACACGGGGACAAGGACGAAAGGAGAGGGGGTGACACAGGGACAGGAAGGACGACATGGGGACGGGAGGAGCGACACGGGGAAGGTGTTGAGCATTTCAACTTGGGCTGTTCATGTTAACCATACAGGTATGTAGCTCAACAGCTAGTACTGTGACACTTACTGTTAGTTACATTCTGATACTGTTTGACCTTGTGTGTGACATACACGTGTACTATTATTCATTGTAAGTCGTTTCGGACAAAGGCATCTGCTAAATAAAATGTTAAATAACACTAAATGTGCATATTAGCACTACTGTCCAACATAAAGCCCTGCATGCTAATGCAGGCAAGAATGAAAAGCAAAAAGGAAGTGACTGTTCTTCTGGCTGCAGGTTTATTACCCTCTTCCACCATGGCCTGGCCCTTTTGGGTCACAGCCTTGATCCGAGGCTCGTGTCCCGCAATCTCAGCCTGAAGGGCCTGATGTTTCTTCAGCAGGTTCTGCACACCAATCAGGTCCTTCCCTAGAAGAAAGAAAGAAAAAAAACATTTAAAAGTACACACAGTGACCTATCAGGAGAGCAACCACAAGAGTTTTCCTTTTCTCAGATGGATGTGTGAATACAGAGCTTGGAAAACTGCACTGAACACCGCACGTCACTGACCCCTGTTGGTGGAGGAGGCAATAGGCTCCTTCTCGCGGATCCATGTCTCCTCGTCCTCGACGTCACGGAAGAGCTGCTGAAGGCGCAGTGAATCGGCGAGTTTCTGCTTGCGTGCGGCCATGGGCTCCTTCAGCGCCTCGTAGCGAGCCACCAGTGCCTCCTGCTTCCTGCGAATGTTGTCGGCGTCAAAGTGGCCGGCCTCCTGGAACTGGCGGGCCTGGATGGTGATGCCATCGATGCGGTCCTGATCCAAGGAGAGACGGACCATCAGCTTTAGGTTGTGTCCCAGCCAATGCGTGGTAGAACAATCCGTTCTTTTCGAAGATAATGTCCTTCACAGGCCAACTAAATGTCGCCTCAGTTGACATCTGACATTTACAAAGACGTTAAAGAAATTCTGCATATTCTTTAGCAAAATTAGTAACAATTCTAAATTCCTTTCATTTATAAGCTACAGCAGATCAGATGAAGATGTTTCAGGGTCTAACCATTTTCTGTTTCAGGTGTACTGAAGTTCATAATGGCACCATTGCACCCAAGATGACCTCTGTATGACACGAAGGGCTAGACCTATCTTCATAAAGCCAGCCTGCCCCCCAACCCTCCACCGATTTAGTAAATACAGGTACCTGGTGTGCGGCTACGTCAGCTTCCAGCAGAGCATGTTTCTTCTGCAGGTTCTGCACACCGGTCAAGTCCTTGCCGTAGTCATCAGAGGCCAGGTGACCTTCGACCTCGTACAGCCACAGTTCGATGTCCTCCACGTTGCGGTTGAACTGCTGTTGCTGGTTGGCTTCACGGAGCTTGACACCTACACAGTCACCAAAACGATTACATGAAGCAAAAGCAACAATAACAATATCGACATGTAGCTGAAGTGAGAGTTTTGGTTAGGGTTAGAGGTAAAGTCTGAGTTTTATTTGTTTTCAGTTCTTCGGATCTTCCTCTTTTGGCTGCTCCCTTTAGGGGTCGCCACAGTGGATCATCCTTCTCCATACCAACCTGTTCTCTGCAGCTTCCTCTGTCACCCCAACCTCTCTCATGTCCTCCCTCACTACACCACGAACCTCCTCTTTGGCCTTCCTCTTCTCCTCCTGTCTGGCAGCTCCATCCTCACCTTCTTTTCCCTATATACTCTGTTTCCCTCCTCTGCATGTGTCCAAACCACCATCTCGCTTCTCTCATTTTGTCTCCAAACCGTCCTACTTGTGCTGTCCCCCTAATATGCTAGTTTTTAATCCTGTCCATTCTCGACACTCCCAATGAAAACCTCAGCATCTTCAGCTCTGCTACCTCCAACTCTGCCTCCTGTCTCTTTGTCAGTGCCACTGTCTCCAACCCATACAACACAGCTGGTCTCACCATCATCTTGTAAACCTTCCCTTTCTTGCAGCTATTCTTCTATCGCAGATCACTCCCGACACTCTTCTCCACCCACTCCATCCTGCCTGCGTTCTCTTCTTCACTTCTCTTGACGAAAGCATCATATATCATCTTTATCAGGCTGTACATTTCAATGGAGGAATTCAGTTACTCCCACAACCGTGTGAAGAATAAACAGCATGGAAAATGGATGGATGGAATTCATTTAAGGACACAGCAGCAATGCCTTCTATAGGACACAAACTGGGAATCTTAGCATTAGAAGTCCCAATCTTTAGCCACATGTACAGACAGAGACAGACAGACAGACAGACAGACACACACACACACACACACACACACACACACACACACACACACCTTTGAGCTCAGTGGCTTCCAGCAGCTTCTTCCACATGGCGGTGACCTCGTCCATGCGGGTTGACACTTCGGCTGCGGCGTAGTGCTTTGCATCGACAAGCTCCTGACCAGATTTGTGCAGAGCGTCTACGCGGCTCTGATTGGCTGAGAGCTCTGCTTCGAAAGCTTGGTGCTTCTGCACCTTACCCTGCAGATTGGAGGGGTCCTGATGGAGTGAAATAAAAGGAAATGTGTGTTAACTGTTCTTAAAAACTCCAACCCAGAAAAAAAATGGAAATAAAAATAAGGTAGAGCAAAGAGAGTCTACAGTCTGTACAAAGATGGCTTCTTTGAGACCAGGCTGGCCCACCTTGTACGCCTCATCTGTGGCCGTCTTCATCTTCTCGTTGATCCAGCTTTTGAGCTCGTCCGAGTCACGGAAGAACTGCTGCAGGTGGAAGGAGTCCTCCAGCGCAGCGCGGCGGGACTGGGCGCGCTGGTGCAGGGTATTGCGCCGGCTCAGCAGCTGCAGAGGCAAGAGGGGCGTTGGGAAAACAAGCCATTCAACCACTTCCACTCAATCCGGCGCTTGGCTGTGCGCGCCATTTACTTACATTCATTAAACCGCTCATCTTAAATAAAACTGACTTAGCAGCCCTACTGCATCGATGTGTCACATCGCAGCCCAAAACACAGTTACGTGCAGGCAGGGCAGGGCTGTTGCAGCCCGTCCCGCGTGTAGCTCACCGCGTCTCTCCGTGTGGCCACATCCTCTTTGGCATAGTGGCTGTTCTGGATGAGTTTGGTAGCAAATTCGTCCAACGCCTGAGTAATACAAAACAAAAAAAATCCAGTCATATTTAAAGTACAAGTTTTACGTAGAATAATACAGAGAGCCATAAAGTTTGTCCTTACAGTGATTTTCTCCTCCTGGGCACTGAGTGACTTCTCAAAGTCCTCATGCTTCTTCAGCAGAGCTTCCACACTGTCCAGCGAGTCACCCAGGTCCTCGTTCAGGAGAAAGGCCTGCAACAGAGCATCACAAACATCACGTCACAAGAGCACATCATTGAGAGACTCCCAACATAAACATCTGTAATGGGCAACTACGGCCAATGGTATTACAGTACGTTTTCTAATTAACTAAAAAAGACACGACATGCTGCAGTTTTAGTTAGGAGGTGTTGCAATGCTTGTGGTATTCTGAAACGAGACAGAGCTCCTGTCTGCACGTGTACATGCATGAGCGCAGGCGTGTGTATACCTGTTACTGTGCCCTGTGCATGTACACTGTGGTGTGTACGTGTGTGTATGCGTGCGCCCGTGCACGTGAGGCCCACCTCCTGCTTGCTCATCCAGTTGTCCACCTGCTCGGTGTCCCTGTAGAAGAGCTGCAGGTCCATGCACTGCTCATACTGCTGTCTGCGCAGCTCCCACAGCTGCAGCAGGGACTCACGCTCCTCAGCCAGGACGGCCAGCTGAAGGGGCACAGGACGGCTAGGGTGACCCGCCGTGCCGGCAAAGGGGGAACACGCGGAGCATCGAGGAGCATCACGCGCGCACGGGATCAAATAAACATGCTGACTCTACAGACACAATCAGTGAGGCTGAAGGTACACAAGATGCTGTATTCACACCTGTCAAGCGAGCACACACACGCACACGCACATACACACACATAGGGGACAGAATACAAGATCTGTACAGAAGAAGAGGTGAATGTGTCTATGCACATAGCAGAAGACACCAACAGACAAGGCAGATCTTCCGATGTGAAGGGGGTTCACATACCTTCTCTTTGACTTCTTCAGAAGCGTAATGTCCGGTGTTGAGGAGGGCCTGGCCAGCCTCGTCTGTGCCCCTAAAGCTGTCCTCATGGGCATCGATCTCTCCCTGAGGAAAACACCAGGTCTAATCAAGACACATTCCAGCCAAAGTCGCCATGGGGATAGCACGAAGAAGGCTTTCTGTGATGTGTAATGTATCACCGTCCTGTCATCCATCATCAGCACGTTATTGATAAAGACTTACATGTCTCAGCTTCCTGTTTGCGGATTGGGTTAGTTTTGGGGGCGCAATGCCTGGAAAACAGGAGGTGGAAGTTCACCTTATGTTCCTGGTGTCGGTCCAGAAGAGCTTCAGCCCCTGCGACGTCATTGGCCAGCTCGTCGGCATTGATCAAGGCTTTCATCTCCGTCACCCAGCTGGTCAGGTCGCGGAAATCCGCTATAAAGCGCTGCAGTCTGCAGGAGGCGACAGAGAGCATCACCACCAGCACATTGGACAAACACGAAGCCCGTGGAAACCCCAATCACAGGGCAGTCAGCAGCTGTGCCCACCTGCCAACCGGGAGCTAAGACTTCAGCGTGTTCGTGGCTGGTGTTTTCTGCACTGCACTTGCTATGAAACAGTGGGTACCTCAAAAAAGCGCCAAAAGGACTATAAATTCCTTTTGCTGCGGTTATGTTGACTTAACACCTTTTAAAACATACAAAACCATAGTGCCTACCCATGTGAAAAAATTGACCTTCTAAATCTCTTGAGTCCCACATGTAAACTGTAACTGGAAATAGACAGAAGGGGGGTGTGACCCTCACCCACCTGTAGGAGTCATTGAGGCGAGCGTGGCGCTCAGCTGCCAGTGTGCGAATCTGCTCCCAGTTGGTGATGAGCTCTCCCCTCTTTACCTGGATCTGGGATGCGTTCTGGGGGTAGATCTGTTGTAGGCGTTCTGCCTCGGTGCCCAAAGTGTTCACCTGAGCCAGTGGGCGGGGGGAAAATGTTGTCAAGGCAACCACTGAGACACAGGTAACTACAGGAATGGGGAAGGGAATCCGGCAGGTTTATGGCCAAGTGTGTTTGTCACATAAAGGGAATTTGTTCTCTGCATTTAGCCCATCCCCCTGGGGGAGCAGCGGGCAGCCACACGCAGTGGATGGGGAGCTAGCTCTTTTTGAGTGTCTTGATTCCTGCCCCCTATGGTCATCTTCACAGCTGTGTGGGGGCATTCTGAGGCTGGTCCATGAGTTCACCTTGTCCTCCAGTGCCGCCAGGTCTCTCTCCAGGCCCTCGTGCTTCCGCAACAGCGCCTGCACACTCGCCAGGTCGCGCCCAAAGTCATCCGATGCCATGAGCTGCTCCTTCTCCCTGATCCAGCTGATGGTCTCGTCCACATCTCTGCAGACCCAGACCCAGACACAGGTCAATGTCAGAGGACAGTCGATATGCTGTGCAGGTGTGTGCCTCCCAGCGACACGTTTAACCTTCATCTCACCTGTTAAAGCGCTGCACCTCCGTGGCACCGAACAGCTTGCACTGCCGCTGCTGAGCCAGGCCCTTCAGCCGCTGCCAGGCCGCGTTGACCTCGTCGCGCTTCCGCGTGATCAGCTCGGCCTCCGGGTGCGAGTCCTGCACCAGCTTCCCCGCCAGTTGGTTCACATCGTTGACCCGCTCCTCGTGGGCTGCAAGGTCTGTCTGGAAGTCATCAAACTTCTTCTGCAGTACCTGCACGTGCTCTAGGTCCTGACCCACCTCCTCAGAGATCACGATAGGCTCCTGCGGAGGTGAAACACACAAGATTAAAACCCCAGCTCATAAAATAAACAAATAAATAAATAAGCCATTCAATGCACACGATGCACACAGATCCTGGCGCATGCGTTACCCTACCTTGTCGCTGATCCACTCCAGTGCATCCTCGCACTCTCGCAGGTACTGTACCAGCTTCTGCGCCTGCAGCAGCCGCTCGCCCTTCTCCCGCGTCCGCACAAGCAGCAGCTCCCACAGCCGGTGCAGCTCCTCCAGGCGGGCCTGTGGGCCGGACATCGCCGACAGGAACACATGGATCCACCGCAAGAAACACAAACAGGAAGGAGGGCTTTCCTCCTGTCCTTATAAACCACACGCCAACCATACTCATTCTAATACTCCATGTAATACTCTATCTAATACTCCGTCTAATGAGCTTTTAACGTACTTAACAGCAACATATTTGAACAGCTCACTGCCTCATTTCCGGACTAACAAAAACTGCAATGCAGGGTGTTTTCAGCAGAAACAGCTAAGTTCTGCTAATTTATAGACTGCCCTTTTTCCAGAGGAACATGCTGAGCTGTTAGCATTACTGGCCCATACAAACACAATACTGTGTTAGCGGGAAACAGGGTGACCAAAAAAAGAAAAAAAAATGTAAGATTGGATGTTCACACCACCCAAGAACCTACTTCCATATACTACAAAGTATGGATTTCTTTTCAAAACCCTTAAACACACATCACTAAGGGCAGTCCAGCTAGGCATGAAGGTCTGACTGAACAAAGCGGGACTTTCTATAACGACTACAACAACCCTGAAAGCACCAGGTAGCAGAAGCTTCATAATGATCTTACAAAAAGAACAAAGCTGTAACACCCCATCAGCTAGACCAGTTAATGTTGGCTTAGATGCACCACTGTGACAGTAATGCCTTTGGATCATCTTACCCGAATGATTTCAGAGGCAAAGTGGCTCTCAGATATCATGAGGTTGCCTGTTTCATCCAACTTAACAATGGCCCCAGAGTTGGCCTGGACCTCTGCCTCAAAGGCTTGGTGTTTCTGCAGCTTGCCCTGTGGGAGGAAGTGATGTCATACCACTAGGACACAGCTCAGCCAACCAGCACTTACCTTAGAAGGCAATTTGGAAAAGACTCATTAAAACTGGTTTGTCAAGACAAGAATTGTATAAAAATTCTCAATTGCAAGGCTACCCTGTAAGGACCTTCACACGACATTCACATGCACTTAATGTTAAAAATGTAGAGCATTTCTTAAAAATACTGGTTTGTAGATTGTTTATACCAAAATACATAGTGTATCCTACGACCGTGGAGAAAGGGTAAGCGACTGGATTATAATGTATGTGTGTATGTACAACGTATGCTGCCAACAGGAAGCCAGGTGAGATTCCTGTGGTCCTGTCCCATGCTGGGGGGTAATGACCTCTGACCTGCAGGTTTGTGGGGTCCTTGAAGCTCTCATCGGAGGCAATCTGCAGCTTCTCCTGGATCCACTTCTCCAGCTCATCGGCGTCCCGGCGGAAGAACTGGAAGCGGTACGATTCCTCCAGCTTCTGCCTACGCAGGGTTGACAGCTCCTTGAAGCGACGGTACCGGTCCAGAACCTGCTGCCGCCGGTCCTGGATGTCATCTGCTGTCTCCAGCACTTTGATTCCACTGGTGTCCATCATCTGGCCACGCTGCATGGGACTGACACAGGATCAACACCACACACTTGTTTTAAACAACTGTGATGTTAAATACAGCAGTTTTACCAAATAGCCACGACCACGGCAACATGAAAATTCATAACCCTTAGGAAAAAGTGGCTATGAGTACACATCCAGCCATTAGCAGTGTAGACATCTCATATGGCAGCTGCTGGTAAGTGTGTGATGTCATCATTCTCTCTCTGTGGGCAAAGCCAGTGTGATCATGGTCTAACTGACACACCACTCTGGCCATCTGAACTGATGTCCTCAGAGTCACCACAGTGGAACATCTGCTTTCACTTATGCATTTACAAACAAGTTTCTTTTCTTCTCCAAGACCCTCATCTAGACAAGCAGGTGGAAACTGACCTGACTTCTTTTGTTTTTCATCTTTATAAGAAACAGACCTACTATACAGAGTTACAACATCCTCAGTTGTACCCACTATAAAAGGCAGACTTTGCAGACAGTATTGTGCATTTGATTTAATGTCTAACACTAACACTCCCATGCTGTCGTTAGGATACACAGACTAACCCTGTTTATTAATGCTCCTGGATTCCTGGCACACTGCATTGTCAGGGATATTAACTAACCATCTCTGAACATACACACCCTAGTTAAAAACATCTAAAATTTCTTATGAAATTAATGTATTTTAATAATCTAAAATATAAACCGAATAGCAGCCTTTCAGGGAACACTGCTGGTTTATACATGCAGGGTTGTGACTTCAGTAACATCCATGTTGGAAATGGGTGTTTATGTTCTGGGTCTTACAGTATATATGGTGTATGCTGCCTTACAACGTAAAAAAGCTGGAAGAGGCTCCAACCGCCCCCACCACAACCCTGACTTGGGGAAGCAGTTTTCACAGATAGGAGCTCAATTTAAAGAATTAGACACTCAAGACAAACTTACAAAAGGAAATTTGCCCAGTTTATAACTAACAGCCCTCAGTGCGGCAGGCCTGATGCCCACACACAGCCCTTCTCCCCAGAGGCCCAAGCCTGTGTGGGAGACTATCTGGATCCACACCAAAAGAGCTGACCAGGAGAAAGACATAAAAATCAATCAGGGGTTCAGTCACAGACATGGACATCAGCATCTGTGTCATCGTCTGGGGGGGGGGGCACATCGATGACTCACGTGCTGCACAAGGACCCCCACCCTTTTTGGGACCTGCCAAACAGGCAGCAGCCTGTACCTGTACCAAATGCCATTTTCACAATTAGTCTCAGCTGTACCACATAAGAAGCTTTAAGTGATGAATGTGCTGAGATTCTGTCCCCTCATCTCCCCAGACCTACACACTCACTCAATTGTGCAAGTTCACACGCTAAGACACAAATAAAAACTGGAGCGTCCAACCCTGCACTGCAGACTCTGGAATCTTCTACAGAACACCCCCCCCCCGCACGCGCTCTGAACACACCCAGAGGTGCTGCAGACATTCTAGAACTGCCCGTCTACTGTCGTCTCCTTCGTAGTACGGTAGCCTGCCTACACGCACTAAGACCCACGTACGTGCTAGCTAGTGTCAACTAGCAACCACCCCCACACTGGTGATCTGGCTTATTGTCAACAGCAGCTCATCTTATCCCACCCACACAAAAAGCAGACAAGCGCATCTCACTCACACACACACAAAGCCTGCACTATATTCACACAGAGTTTAACAGCACAACAAATTCTGCACAACACATTATGAAAAAGAAACCTGCTGGCCGGCACATCAACGACAGCAAGAGGCGACCTTTCACAGAAAATGTCACAAACACCATAAAATATCAGTAATATCAAGCTTCACAGCTACATTTCTGCTCTAAACTAAGATAGACGCCTTCTGTCCTCAACTGAGACAAGAATCATAACATTCACACCAAACACTTCAAAGCATGGTCATTAAATAGACCTAATTACATTTTAAAAAGCCATCATATACAGCGGGCTGCCTTTGATGTTCTTACACTAGAACGTTCAGGCCACCATGTTACAATAGTGCGATGTGTCAAAATAGTTAAAAGATATTCCCCTTTTCCCCTTTCTCACAAAGAATAACAAGTACGACATATTATTCGATAGACCCTAATTTGGCAACAATTGCAAACAGCAGTCTTCTCTGAAGCATTGTGCTACTCTTAACTAGATCATTAATTCTACTGGATCAAAATATACAAACAGAAACAGAGGCCGACAAACAGAACCTGTGCTTTTTATTAGACAATTTAAAGCACTTGAGCAATAACAGAAATTGAGCAACATCCCATCAACATAGCAGGCAAGTAGGTCAGCTTCAGCAGGCTCCTGTAAAGATGGCGACTCTACAGACACCCTTCAGAGTCCTGCCCTCCGTTTGTCATTCTGGTCCACATTCCTTGCTGGGTACCTTGTTCTCCATAACCTGCTGTGTTTTCTGTGCCAAATACAGCAGATTCCCACAGAGGGGCTGTGATATTTATAACCTATGTCTCCAGTGATTAAATCACACCATTAAGTGTGCCATGGGGGCGGATCCTGTATGAAGTGGCTGGACTAAAGGGGGGGGGGGGTAGTAGGTGCAGTGTGCCCAGATGAGTCCTACAACACGGGCACAGTGTCCTGCAGCTGTCTGTCTGTTTTCCAATTTACTGCAGTTAGAAATAGCCGCGGTTCTACAGAACTCATTTCAGTTGAGGGCATTCCAGAGGCGTGACAGAGGAGAAGGGGTAAGGTTAAACCCCCTGGTGTCTGCAAATTGTCTTCCACATCATATACATAGACAAACAGGGTGATGTTCAGGAGCGTGGGGGGGTAGCTTGACTCAAACACCCTCATCTGCGTAGGAGACGTCATGGCTGAATCTCCATTTAAAAAAACAACACACAGGATTTTGCAAGAAGCTTCAGGCCAAAAGAGCGGGTAACATAATCAATGAATGCCCAACAGATATATATATACACACACACACATATATATATATATATATATACAGAGCTGCACTCTGGTGTTGATGTGAACAGATCCCAGTCGGTGTTCAGAGCACTTGAAGACTCCCCTCTGCTATTTAAATGACAGAATTGTAATGAAGGACCGTGAGAGGTCGACAGCCGCAAACAGCGAGAGCTACAAAGCATGAACTCCGTCCAGACGCAAACACACCCGCAGCCGCAGCAGCCCTGCAGCGACGCAGTACAGGTAGGGGGGCAAGCCAAACTGCAGCCCTGCCCATGCGTCTGCTGCAGGCACTGCACATGGGTGTAGGACCATTGCCATTCCAAAGCTTCCACACACAAACACGTTATACCTTCAGCTCAGACTTACAGAATGTGGATACGAGGACAGGTACATGGTTGTTAATCCATTGTTGACAAAAACGCGACGAAACGTGTAGTACATACGTAACACACAAAACGTGACGGCACCCTTTGAATAAGGCACACAAACGTGCATGCATATAGATACCTTTGCAAAGTTATCCTTTCTTCAAAAACCAAGAACCGTGTTGAAAACATTAAATTATGCCCACGAAATTATATGTTCACTTCTGGTGGTCGTTCGTCAGACAAAACATGAACTTCACAGGAGGTCAAATAGACGGGTTGAAGAAATTGGACAAGGACGCAAGCAAGCGAAGAGGAACAGAAACGAAACACTGCGAGCATCAAGTCGGCGAGAATGAAAAATGAATCAGCGGGGAAAAAAAAAATTAATCGAACCCGCGGAGGGATCGGTGGGTTTATATGATATAACATATGTGCCGATCACTTATGGAAACAGCAACCCTTTCATCTTGAAAGGTTTTTGTTCTGCAAAAATCATAATAGAAAATCAAAGAAAAGGACCATATACAAATTAATTTGCGGATACCTGCAATGAATGGACATTTCACTACTACAGTACATACGTCACTACATGTTAGTGCTTGCAGTCAAGAAATCAACAATATGCGCTGCATGTTTTGACATGGTCGACTCCGGACACATTTATTTAAGCTTGTACTGTGAAATTGTAGTTTTTTGGACTACATGAAAAGACTACAGTCGAAGGTCACTACAGGATACAGGACAACATTACTGGTTAACTACGCGGACCTACAACTCAGGACAGAATTGCTCTGTATTGAGAAAACATAAAAACACGTAACACATACAACCTACCGATCGATTAATTTCTCTGACAAATAAAATTACCCGACAAACTGCACCTTCACAATGTTTTGACAATTATTTATGCAATTCTTATAAAACGACATTAAACTGGCCTAATGCGTATTAAAATGCTTAGGTAACCATCTAAAATGCGGTTAGTTTAACCATCCAAAGTGGACAGGGACTCAGATGGCAAAACATTAAGTGACAGAACCAATTTCCACATTTTGGTACCCCTACGCTGCTGATATGGTAAAACTCCATGGTAACTGCAACATCCTACGGCTGAAGATCATCTGCACAGGAGATGATGCAGGCCTTCATATAACAAATATTTCTCTCTGTATTAAAGCCTATAGGATGTTCAATGTATGGAATGAAAATTAGCAAAATCACATTTCATCCTTGTTTTTTTTTTTTTTTTTTAATTTTCTGGCTTGTCGTCTGCTGTACGTATGGAGTTCATATTATCTTATTGTTTCCAGAATTGTTAATGCCTCGTAAAGATTAACATCGGGCCCCTGAATTATTACGTAATGGCGACGATGGACAGTAAATTAACTTCCCAATTTAGCGACCCATGCATGTCGTGTATGACAAACTAAAGCAAGTTATATAGATCTCTTTCTGCCACTGGGGAAAAGGTAACTGGTGTCTGCATTAATTTAGGGTAGGGGCTCGTAAAATTCAGGTGTGGCAATTTCTGTTATTATAGCAAGCTCAAGGCAAGGTAATTTGACTTGAAATGCTAGTAAATGAACCTGCGGGTGTTCGGGGGAAGGCTGGCGGCAGAGCTTTGGTTAACCTGCAGTCCTGCGCCCACGCCGCAGCGCACACCGACCCATACACTCAGGACTACATGCAAAGCGCAGGCAGCCATTTGTGACGCCCAGCCAGCCATATACTATATACGTATACCACCAGCAGAGGTGGGAGCACAGGAGGTATATTCCCGAATGTGCAAAAAATAAAATAAAATCACAGCAATGGCAATCGTGAATTACATCTCAACCGTAGAGATATTCCTATTATAGCCAGCCATCTGGTTAATGTCTGTGAATTCGGTGGGTCGTCCGTGGTTTGCTACCGTCTGCCACACTGTCCTGATCCATTTTGTTCAATGAAATTCCTAGGAGGCGCTGGGCGGGTCCTCGGCAATGACAGAAAAGATTTGCTCCAAAATAAACACAAAAAGGCCGTTCTCTAAACCAGTCACCTGTCTGAATTTATTTAACAGCATAACCCTTAAACGAAACCAGATGTTTAAATGCTCATCTAGGTTCATTAACATACAATAACATGCGGGACGAAATATAAATACAAAATATACATTTACTTTTTTTTCCATCGATCTGTAATATTTTCTGCCTTATAAACACTTCTGAATGGGTAGCCTACAAAATTTTTTATGTCAGACTCTTACCTGTTCCGGAGAACCTTGTTACAATGTATAGTGCGCCGATTAACTCGCTGAATGCAGCACACTGCTGACCTGACTACATATACTTCGGGAGACTGTGACGTCACGCACCGCAGCGCCCCGCCGAAGTACGTACGAACAGCGGCGGAAACAGCCGAGTCATTACAGCGGGCGAAGTGACAAGGCTGCCTGCGTACGTACTGCTGGACAGCAGCACTGCGATGTTAGGCGATGTGACGGGCCGTCTTACATTTTACCGCAGGGTCAAGTTAGAGGCAAGTTGTAAAATTTTTTAAGTCTTGCGCAAATTAGTTTTTAAAAACGCACCGAATTCTGTAAAACGCTGCAGTAGGCACCAAGCGAGCCTTCATTAGAGTGACGAAACCGATATTTCGTGTATGGCGTTATCGTCCTTGAAAGACAGTCAAAAGGTGTGGGGAACGGATTATAACTAATGTAAAACGCTTTTTTCCCCACTCTGAGTTATCTGTACTGCAAATTTAACTTTGACCACTTGTCAGTCTTTTACTGCAGTCTGCTGTTTAATGTTAAGCGTACAGTATTTATTCCCGTTGCCGCCCAAGGGACACCTTTCTAACAGTCATTAAAAACAAATGACACTGGATGAAACAGGTGGGATTTAAATAAGTAAATGCAACTGACACAGAAATTATGTGCATAAAAGGAATATTTAATCATCATACAACGTAAAAAGTGTATTTTACACAAACACACAATTTCTAGAGACTATTTTACACAGAATAACAAATTAAAACCTAGTTCATTGTCAGGTCTCATAGCACAGAACATTGTCTTGAGTTAGTGTACTCTTTCTTTCATGATGTCCAGAAATAGGAGCTGAGCTGTCCTTTAGCAGGAGGGATATCTTGGTTCCTCAAAGAGTTCTAAATGAAAAATTACACATCTTTAAAAAGTGATTAAATCAAAAATCAAAGTGAACCACTGCTGAAACAGCACGGCTGCTGTTCAACAAACTAACTGATGTCACTGAAGCAACATATAAAACAACAGATCTTCCCCTCACCTCTAGAAACTGTTTCAGACGCATCACAGACCCCATCTGACCTGAACTGGTCACTGCTTCAATCCTAAGAGGGTGGTGAAGTGCAACAGCACAGTCAATGACAGGAAGGTGTGACAGTTCAGTAGCAATGACTACACAAAACAGACTTTACGCACACACAGCTGTATGTGTCTGTAGAAGGACTAGTTACAAATATATCTCAGGAATACAGCAAAACGTGCATTAATTTCAGTTTAGGTGACATGAAACCCACACCTGATCATCTATAAACAGCTCTAAAAAAATGAACACATCTGAATAAATTTTTAAAGAAAGATATGTACAGCATTAAACTACTGTATTAGATTTTTTGACAAGACGTTTACTGAAACAATACTAAATTTATTTAAGAGACATATCTGGTTTCACCATTTCCTCCACGTTGAATGACGCACCTTGCAAAGTATTCTTCCTTAAGGAGGAAAATGAGCTTCCAAAATTGGCCTCTGTACTGCTTCATCAGGGCGTGACCACAAACCTGAAAAACAAGGTGGAACACACCACACATGCTGAAGGGTCCAGCCATTTCACCCACATCAGGACACAGGCCTTTCAGCCACTACGGTGCTGGGATCTCACCTCCAGGAAGTCGAAAAGCAGGGTGGCCGTGATGTCTGCCAGGGGTTCCATGTTCAACATCTGTGCCAACCAGTGCCATCCATTGTTCAGTCCATGAGGACTTTCCTGCACAAAATTGGGGGGCACCAGCAAAATGGTTACTTTTTTTTTTTTTTTTTTAAACCTGCTTCTAAAAAGGGACGCTACAATAAACATGGTCTGCTGCAGGCCTACCCTTTGTTTGTTGCCTTGAGGCCATTTAGTTTGTAGAATAGCAGCATAGAGCCGTATCATTCCTGACATTCTCTTCAGGAAGCTATCCTGAGCCTCCACGCCTGAGTCCTCCACACGGTATCCCAGAATCCTGAGGGAGGAACATTAAAAGGTCAATTATGAAAGTCACATGCTCATAAAGGAAAGGACTCTTAATTTATCTCTGGAGTGTTTTCACAAAAAAAAAAAAACAAAAAAAAACTCGGTAAGTGTTAGGCCTGACCTCTGGTACTCTTCCACAGAGGTGCCATCTTTCATGGGTGGGTAGTGGGGCACAGCATAAGGACACTTTTTGTGCAGGTGAGCCAAAATGAGATCCCCCACCTTGGGGTGCAACTCCCACACCCCTGCAGCCACAGCAGCGATGGGGAACGCTGCCTCGTGATGAGAAGCTACCTCTTCTTCACCTTGTTTCTGGGGGGGGGGGGGACTCAATTTTTAGGACTGTCTGTATTTTAACAATCTGGAGTGACTTGTACTTAAATATGAACAGGAAGTATAACCCAGAAGGTTTTCACACAAGCAGCAGGTTTGTCTAATGGTCTAAGACTGATAAAAATGTCCAGTTTATTTTCAGAAGGCTCTCTGCTCTGTGGACTTTGAGTTCTGTACTTCACCTGTTGTGCACCATTAAAAACAGTAAGCTATACAGCTGTGGAAAATCTTAAGTACTTCTGGGGGGAGGACAAAAACCATTAACTTTAACTCACCACAAACTTCTCAGCCAGTTTGTGACTAACAAAGTCCAACCCATTTGGATGCTGTGCAGCAGAGATTAATTTGCCACCACATTGAACTGATTGTCCAGACAACAGCCTGTCAATCTTATCAAAGACTTCCTTGAGCTTGGAACCTAAAAGATAAACGTAACCATAAGTACTGCTGAACATTTTGTCTCACATCTAAGATCTTGCTCATTTCTAAAGCCTGCACTCACCCGAGATGCTGGAAATCTGGCTGACTGGGATGGTAGCAGCCTTCTGAAGCTCCATTTTCAGTTTCTTTGTCTGTAAAACCCCAGAGGTGACAACTGAGAGCCAAGCATAAAGGCTAAACCAATTAAAATCATGTTCAGAAATCACGTTCCACATGTCTTTTTCTACCTTCATACGAGTCAGACAAACTGTACAGCCTCTAAAAATCAGCCCTATACACACCTGCAGGTCTTTGGAGTTGGTGAGGTTTTCAAATGCCAGCCCACAATTGTTGGCGTTGTCCTGCAGCTCCTGGTACCATTTCAGGGTGCTGTCCTCAGCCAGGGTTTGCAGGCCTACAAGCCAGTTTAATCATTTAAAAACAGAAGCACTATCAATAGTTGGCTCACAAGCCCTGAGCACCTCTGTTCCATGAAGAATCCAGCACACACACACACACACACACACACACACACACACACACACACACACACACACACACACACACACACACAC
>JABJVR010000035.1:1775525-1791014 GCA_025773905.1 Chitala chitala
CACACACACACACACACACACACACACACACACACACACACACACACACACACACACACACACACACACACACCTTGCTTCTTGGCTTTCTCCTTGGCTGAAAGTTCTGCTCTCCTCCTCTGCTCCTGCTGTGCCTGCAGGTCTGCCTGCTTCTTGCGTGCCGCCTCTTCTTCTTCCTCCTGCCTTCTCTTCTCCTGGGCCTGGGCAAGCTCCATCTGCATGGCTTTGAGCAGCAACTTCATGTCCTCTAGGGCCTTCTCTGCCACAGACATGTACTCCACACTGGGGAACCCGTTCTGTCACAGAAAATCAGATCAGGAACAGTACATGTATAACCTGGAACATCAGCCACCCAAACATTGCTGTGTACACCCAGCACTCTGTACTGATCTCAAGGGGATTTTGTATGTTAGAGAATCACTAGTCTGCTACCACAGCGGTTTATAAATAAGAGTACTGTAAACACAAATTTGGTGAGAAAAAAAATTGTTCATAATCAACATTTAGCATTTCAGTTACGACATCATGTAAAAAACCAAACAATACTAGTTTGAAGTCCTGAAAAAGAAACTGGGATATGAGCTGAAGTTGAGTAAAGGAGCTAATTACAGATCAAATGGTCCAAATTAACTTATTTTACAAGAATCAGACTTGAACGAGACCACCCACAAGACAGAGGAGAGTGATTCTGGGTGCATCCTGGGCACAACTTGGGCATGTGCTCGATCACACTGACCTCTGTGGTGCGCACCACCTCTGACACCTGTGAGCACAGCTGGCTGGCGCGGGTGCTATAGGAGGCGAGGTCCAGGGTGTGTGAGGCCTGGCCAGGTGTGGACGCCTCCAGCTGCTGGTTGAGCTGCAGCACCTTCTCCTGAATGGCGTTGAGCGTATGCAGCCTCTCCCGGCCCTCCGCCTGCCGCTGGCGCTCGAGCTCCGCCTGCCGCTGGCGCTCGAGCTCCGCCTCTCGCAGACGGAGGTTCAGAATCTGCAGAGGAAGGAGAACATCATCATATCCACTGGGACCCGAGACAGCGGCTTTGGGCAAGCAGCGCTCGTAACCATTAGGCCAACACCAAAACTACAGCACCCAGGTGCCTATTCTAATTCACCCCAATCACTTAAACACTCCGGTGTAAAGAAAAGCCTACTGCAGACAGGACCTACGCGAATCATCCGTGAGCACACTGCAGAGGCGCAAACGCACCTTTGTTCTGTGTCTGTGCTCCTCCTTCAGCCTCTCCTGCCTGCCGATGCTCTCCTGTGTCCTGATGGAGCACAAGACCAGTCAGGTACCAGGCACTGCTGCTAACAGCCTAGCACTCGTGGGATTCAGGCGCACGTGGCATGGCACGTGCGCTGCGTGAAACTTGCTAGCGGTACACACCCCTTCTCCATCTGGTCCCTCATGCTCTCGTACTCCTGCCTCTGCTTCAGCTCCACGAGCTCCTCGTAGCGCTTCAGCTGCTCCGACTCATGACTGGCCACCATGGCCACCTTTTTCTCCTGGAACTCCTGCCGCACTCTGAGCTCATCCTGGATGGAATTAAATGGGAGTGGGCAGGGTGCTGACACACGGCCTTGGAATGGTGCTACAAAGGGCTGCTGGTTCAAGTCTAACAAGCATGCT
This sequence comes from Chitala chitala, assembly GCA_025773905.1. Taxonomy (NCBI): domain Eukaryota; kingdom Metazoa; phylum Chordata; class Actinopteri; order Osteoglossiformes; family Notopteridae; genus Chitala; species Chitala chitala. Next base: position 1,777,156 of record JABJVR010000035.1, read on the forward strand.
TTCCATTTAAAATGCTGTCAGGTAGAACAGAGGCGTCACAACATGCACGCTAGCAGATGAGACTACTGGAGGTCAATCAAGACCAGTAATCAATGACTACGGTAAAACACAAAGAGGATTCTGTGCAGACGGTACTGCAGGTCCCAGATCAGTCCAGAGTTACTGAATCAAGTCTACTGGCATGAACACACGTACTTTATATTTCTCAAGCGATGTGTAGTAAAGTGAATTTTGTGGTCGCAATTCTCTCATGCTGTCACATATTGATTTCAAGCTTTGAATATGCAAATATTAGCTTCAGTGAGTGTACAATGTCCACAAAAAGTAAAAAAAAAAGGCGCACACTGCCACATCAACACTATATGGAATCAAGGAACTAAAGTGAGACCAGCATCATAAGAAAGCCAGTCATGCCTTATTCATTAACTCTGACATCTCATATGCACAAGTTTTGCCCTAAAAGGTCCAAAATTGGTACTAAAACTCAAGGAAACCACATATGCACTCAAAATATAATAGACAGTCTCAAACTAGATGTTAAGAACTGTGTAACTACATTTAACTGTGTAACTACATTTAACTGTGTAACTACATTTAACTGTGTAACTACATTTAACTGTGTAACTACATTTAACTTGCCTCATAGTAAACCACAAAGACACTGAACATATTTATGTTACAGCAGTTCATTAAATTCACATACCAAGAAAAAATTTTAACTTGGCTATGACCAAAGTTAGAAAAAGGAAAGGTACCTTGGAATTAACTTTTAATGTGAAATTAAGAAATTATAATTGCATTATAAACAAAAGTACCCGATAACGAGGCTGGGGTACACCTGTTGACCTGTGTATTCTATTTAGAACATTCACACCCACATAGCAGGACAGCAGGAAGAGGTTCTCCCTGGGGCTCTTTACCTTGACCTTGGCATGCCGCTGTTCTTCACAGATGCGGATGCACCCTGTTATCTGCATTGCCCTGGGTGACAGCAAAGAGATGGCTGGGGGAGGAGTCGAGCTTGGTACAGGGCTGAGCCGTGGTTCTCCTTCATTCACATCCTGAAAGCGGTGAATAAAAACTCTGTTGTCATGTTATCCAGGACAGAAGTGGTTACACACCACACCACAGTGTAAATTATAAACAGTAGCAACAGACACCACAAACTGAAACATTTTAAAAGAAAGGTGCCATGCACTAGTTGATAGCAAGAAAAGTGGGGGAAAACACCCAGTTAGTTTTTGGTTCACGATGATAACCACAACACAAAGGTGAAACAGAAGATGTTATAGTAGCAACTAGCAAAGTAAAAAGTACAAACAGACAAGTTATGTATGATTTACTGTGGTGGGTTGGCGCCCCGCCCTGGGTGTCCCCTGCCCTGCACCCTATGTGCTCTGGGATGGGCTCCGGGCTTCCCCATGACCCTCACCAGGACTAAGCGGTTAAGATAATGGCTGGATGGATGGATGTATGTATGTATGATTTACCAAAAGGAGTCGACATATAGTATTAAAGAAAGAGTAAAGGCTTTTTGAAATCACCTGTATTTCCTCCTCAGCACTGGGGGGGGTTGGCTGACTAGCAGAGGGGGAAGGAGGGCTTGTGGGTACAGATATGGAGGTTGTGCCAGAAAGGCCAGGGCTGGCATCACAGGAAGGGGTGCCCAGCAGGCTGGTTTTCAGCAGATGTTGAGGACTGAGCTTCTTCAGGATCATCCCAGAGACTGGGGAGAGGCTGAGTGTTGTGTCACATCCCGTCAAAATGTCCTGAGAAGGACAGTGAGTGTAAAATAGATTAACATTTACCAAATAATCCAACACCAGGTTAAACGGTTAGAAATTCGCATTGAAAATGGCAATAATCATGGTTAATTATGGAGTGCAAACTTGAATTTGTAGATAAACATTTCTTACTTAAGTATTGGAGCTATGAAAACGATGCCAACCGATATTCTAGTTTCCATGTAAGTAAAAGTTGAAATGCCACTGTTGCACTCTTGGTGAGGTCCTATTACAAACCTTTACCATATTGAGGCATAGCCAAAAAACAAATACGCCGCTTTTATTCTGGTGTTAAATATTCTTTAAAGCTGTTAACATCCCTATCAACGTTAACGTTGTTTTAAGATACAACTGAATGTTATTCAGAAAACAAATAAGTCACGTAAAGTATAATGTAGAATCATATCGAATATAAGACAAAAGCAAGATTGCTAAAAACAGATACCAATACAGCTAAACCGAAGACTACGCAACCAAGTATCATCCACATCAAATTATCCGCTATCTAAAAATCTAGACTTCATACATGTTCAACTTCTTTTTTAAGCAGAAATTAAGGTCCATTCATTTTTACATTGGACTGCACGTTGCTTTTCCACTGCCCAAAGTTCAGCTACCCACCTCCCCACTTTGCAGCCAGTCGGTGTTATATTTAAGTCTCCCTTTCGGTGAGTTTTTCAAAGCCTCAATTGTACTCCAACGCAGACTTTCCGCAGGCATTTTTTCGGGACTTAAAAATATTTCCTGCATAGAGCAGAAATTAAGTGACGGATACTGAAAACACCATGACACTACCAAGACTAAGCAAAGATAAGGGAGGGACTTCCTGTTGCGACCTTCACCGACCGTGTCAAAATAAAAGTCGTGATGACAAAGGACAGGGCTTTTAAGAGAGCATGACACTACCAAGGCCAAGCATGGATAAGGGAGGGACTTCCTGTTGTGATCGTCACTGATTGTGTCAAAATAAAAGTCGTGATGACAAAAGAGGCCTTTTGAGAGACCGATTCATTTGGAATGATTGTTTAGAAACAATCCCCCCAGCGGACTCAGGGATGTGAATTTACACCGTAAACAAAAGGTGTTGCAGCAGTATGTGCAAAAAATATCACGTGTTGTCATATCACTGATGTTGTTGTTATATAATTGATACTGTTAAATGATCAATAAATTGAAAAATATAGCATCATAAGAGTTTTGCTAAATTTTCCTTGAATATGAAACATAGACGTAGTTTTGGGGGACGGTAGGAACAGGAGGAGTGAATTCAATAACAAGAGACAAAGACTTTATGTCATATATGGATCATTATCAAAAAATATGTGAAATAGGAAGGAATTATAAACATTTTTAAACAACTGGGGTAGTGAAAAAATTCAGACAATTCAGACAAGATTTGTCAGTGTTGTGAGGTTTATTGTATACAGTACTTATAATTTGTATGGACAGTATTTGTACATCTGGAAAGAGGGAATTACTCTGATTAAGGTGCATGTTGTGCTGCCTGGTGTAGAATCCATTGCCCTGTGACACAACCCAGCACAAGACCAAGGAAACATAAGAACCTCCATCCATTTTTTCCAAACATCTGTCCCATAGATGCCAGACCAGACAGATGGCCAATTCCCCTCTTCTTTGTAACCTGTTTTTCCATCTAGCCCTACTACAAAGGCACAGTGTTCAGGCTTTAAAAATCCACCAATTAAAAACACAATGAATTTAAACTTGTGAAGTGGGCTCAACTAAAGAGCTTGTTATAACTGAGTTCCCAAAAACATTGGTGTAAGAGGTTTTCAGAAACTGCACATAGGTCTGAAGGCTGCGGTTGGTGCTGTCCAGATTATCCACACGTTCCTTCATATCCTCTATTCTCTTCTGTAGCTGATATTCAGCCTGCAAGAACAAAAAACCTGTCTGCTTTATGCCTTTACATACATTTCATGCTTCATATTGAAAAATTCACTTAAATGACATGACGCATTTGTTCTCTAACACGTTTTTATACATGCCTCCTCACTGCCCTGCTGCCAAACATCTGGAAGTTGCATAGGGGATGTAAAGTAAGATGTCCTGGTTAAAAGTATCCACTGACCTCCTCTTTACTGCGCTGAAGCTGAGCAACTTCTGTTTTGCTTATGCTTAGCTGGGTCTCCAGGTCCAGAACCTTGGAATGTGGTGAGCGCTCCCCCTGCTGCCATGGTGACCAGAATACAGATTTACAAACAGTGTTAAACAGCCAGCATCCTTACCAAGACTTGTTTTTACTGCTCCCGTGTCTCTATAAGTGATGCGATTTGTTATTCTGTAATGCCACCTGTGTACCGGCATTTTGCATGGTGTGATTTGTGTTTACGCTGCATCATCATGAAGTAACTGCATCCTCATGGTTAAGTCACCTCTACACAGCCTCTGTCTGTCCTCTAAAAACATTTTAGCTGTAGTACCAGATAAGTCCCACAGAAAGGTAAAGTTTTTAAAGAACACACAGAGCTTGTGTACAGATAACTTAACCATGAGAATGCAGCTACCTCACAATGATGCTGTTATCCATCAGCAGAAGAGGAAGAGTTAGAAATAGTAAACGGCTGACCTGGCACAACCAATCAGTGGCACCTCAGCCCAGTCCACACACCTGCCATTTAACACCTCCCAGCACTGCCTCCAGCTGCCGGGTCAGACTGCTGCACTCCTGTGTCTTTTCCTCCAGTCGCACCTGGTTGCTGTGGATGGTCTCCTCCCGCTTTGCTATCACCTGCAGCAACTCTTTGTTCTGGGAGTTGGCCTCCTCCAGTTTCCTGTTGAATGTGCGGAGAGGAGTCAGCGACAGCGGAGCTCGTGCCGCTCTGTAGACCAATGCGGTGCCGCGGCTCACTTCTCCAGGGTCCCTGCTGTCTGCTTAAGTCGTTTGATGTCGTTCTGAAGCGACACATTCTTCTGTCGAAAGGCCTCGACCTGGTTACCCTGCTGTTCCATCTGAAAACAATACACGCTCTATCAGTAACAGAACAATGGTGCATTGACATAATAAAAAAGATATTTACAAAACTGTTACATTCATGTTAATAACATTAGGAGAATAAAAGAGATAAAACCTACATTGACTCATGCCAGTTCATTAGCCAGCAAGTTACCTGCTAGCTATGGATCAGTAACTAGATTAGTTTACCCATTTGAGATTTACATTACATTACATTTATTCATTTTGCAGACGCTTTTATTCAAAGTGACTTACAACATTTCACATACACGTTACAATGAGCTAGCGGTGGGTGTCTTGCTCAAGGACACACCTGGTGGGTGGCCTGGGATTCAAACCGGGAAACTTCTGCACGCCAGCCTGATGTTCTACCCATTGAGCTACCAGGCTGCATTTTTTTTTAGATCAGTATTATAAAATTAAATTATAGATACAAAAATATGTTACAGAAAACAGTTAACATCCAAAAGCACAGGAGGGGCATCTTACTGATGAAATAATTACTTCTGAAACTCAGTCAAGTACTAAGGAATACAGAAGATCAGAACAGACTGTGGTTCTGCTGGTGAGCAGTTTTCAATTGTCCTGATTTACTCTGTAAACAGTCACCGGTTCACAGACAAGGACAGACATAAAAAGCAAAGGCAGATGCAGACACATGGATACAGGAGTCGCAAAGGGAGGCGCGTAGGAGTGTACCTTAAGGCGCAGTTCAGCCAGTGCGCCGCTCTGCTCAGAGTGGCGCCTCTCGTGGACGCGCACCTGCTCCTCAGCCTCCCGCCGCTGCAGTTCAGAGCGCTTCAGCCGGTCAGGAAGCAGCTGGAGTGCCGACAGGCGTTGTGTCAGCTGCCTCCGCAGCGCTCCCACCTCCTCCTCCAGCTCCAATCTGGCTGACTGCGCCTCCTTCTCTGCCAGCTCCAGCTTCACGCTGCACTCATGCGTCTCCATGCGAGCCTCGTGGAGCTGCAGCGGAACGGGACTCCCGTAAAACCAGGGGCAAGGATTTCCTCAACTGGCACCAGTACCAGTGCTTAACACTTCTGTGCAAAATGTAAAAAGCACTGCCCTCCTGGCAAAGTTTAGAGAAACCAGTAGCATCAGTTCACGGTACTTAACATTCCCATGGACCTGCACTGAAAGAATTAGAGAGACTCGTGGCAAGCCAACAAAGTCCAGTTTCCCAAAATCCAACACGATCAGTTTATATAACTGCAATTTTCTGAAGGCGCGATCCTTTAACCTTTTAGAACCCACCAATGAACAACCAGACTAGGCCTCTCCAAAAACCATATATATGTAGTATATATGTATGTGTGTGTATATATTTATATATTACTACTGTTTTCATTATGAAATCACATCAAATACATAAAAGAGCTTTGAAGACAGTACTGTTGTCATCTACTCTCAGTTATGCCTTTCCTGTATGATTACTGAACAAAACTTCAATTCTAAAGCCTTTGCTATCTGCATAGGCAATATGGTTCTTGTCTATCTTGAGAAGGACCTTAATTTGAATTTGGTCACCAGCCAAAGCCTTCCACAGACATATTTGTGTTCGTACCTGGTTCCTGTAACTGTCCACCAGGCCTTCGCATTGACTCAGCGAGGTCTTCAGTTTCTGCACGTCACACTGGGCAGTGGTCAGCTTCTCTTCCAGGACTGACATGTTGGCCTTAAAAGGAGAAAATGAAAGACAGTGTTGAAGCATTAACATTCAGCTCCTGCAAAGTTTACTTTACAAGAATAAATAAATGAAAACACAGTATATAAACCATATTATTTCCACAATGGTGATCTCCATTCTAAGTTCACAGGCATATATAAAGGCTATATCTAGTTATATGTGGGTATAATGTCTCAAAATGGATATCTAGTAGAAGAACTGAACAGAATTTGGACTGCAGCATAGTTCATTTACATACTAATGACTGCAAGTTTCAGTTGAAAGCACATTAAAACAGAATGCAAAATAAGTTATATGACAGGAAATGATGTGGAAGCGGTCTGGGTCCAAACTTACTCTGAGCCTCTGGTTCTCCAGCCTCGTGGCAGTGCTGTCAGACGTGAGGTGATGGAGTCTGTCCAGAAGCCCCTCCCTCTCGGTTCGAGCCTTGTCCTCGGCACTGTGCAGCCGGTCCTGAAGATCCGTCAGCCGGCTGTACACAAGACCCAGAGTGGTCAGAGGTCTGGTGCTAAGTGTTACACTGTGTTACCTGCTTTTCCTGATACAAAGGTAAGAGTCTCTTCTGCGGCTAGTCACATGCTGGCTCAGCACAGGGTCGTCAGTGGGCATTAAGAGAAAATGGAAAGATCTGTTGTGCTAACATTGCTACATACAACCAACAAAACAGTTACGGGTCCAGTCTCAGGTGAAAAGGCTGTTTCAGCAGCACCGTTTGTCCATGTACCGAGTCACCTGAAAGTAAGATCAAGCATTTTACTGCATTCACACCAAGGACTATAATTAATTAAATGAATCACGGCCACAAGACTGTCATGAGCTAAGACCTACTGTCTGATTCAATTACTGATCAAATTAATTTTCAGTAAACGGGTCACAAGTCAGGATTGGATAGAATTTCTGCCAATCAAAGTGCTTCACAAAGCCCAGACACTCCTCCCACATGGCCACACACACTTGTTGAGAAGTGAAATTTCCATTTCCAGCTGGGTCTTCTCCTTCTCCCTCTGGGAGTGACGGCTTCGCCAACTCTCAACGGCAGCCAAGGCATCCACCAGCTGGGACTCCTGCAGGACAGCACAATTGACACATTGCACTGGTCGATATTGTCTACTCAGTCACCACCATTGGTCCACACCATCTACTAAATCACCAATCAACAGCTTTCAGTTTGCATGTACAGCAATCCAGTCCATCAAACCTATGATAATACTGCCAATTGATTGTAATTATGTGGCAAATTTAGTTTGAATGCAGACTGACAATGACTATCATGCAATTCAGTCAGTGGTAATAAATGCTCAGCTGTACAGAAGTGGGATAAAAAAGACAAGACAAGCAATTAATTCTGCAAACGAGCCTGTAGTACTCATTTATATTTGTGGCCAAAAATACTAGCACCTCTGCAGTTTTTCCTTTTTCAGATAATGCACTGGTTCTTGTACAAAAATGTTTTTGCATTAACATATGCATTTCCTTTATTTATATTAGAAAAACTGTATAGCAAAGAGTCCCAAACTTTCTGAACACAGTCATTCCATAACCTATAATATTTAATACTGGCTATACTGTTTCAGTGTAAATGACATGCGCATAAACCATTCAATGGTGACTAATAAGCAGTTAAGAACAAAGTCATTTGGGGTAAGTGCTTGAGTACAGTGTAGCACTATAGGAATGCATATTCCTGATCTGAATAACATTGTGGTAGGCCGCATTACTGACAGCCTGTTTTTCCTGAGCCATCTTACACACAGGTGTTAATGTAGACTCCAGAAACCCTGTGATGAGTTTCAGCCAAACCCTCTTAAGCATAAGCCCAGCTGCTGTGAAGGCTGACCGTGTCCTGGCTGCGCTGGGCCTGCTGCTTCTGGGCTCGCGTCATGCTCCTCAGAGCCTCCCTGTCTGCCCCGCTCCGCTGACGGAGCTCAGACAGCTGCGCGTGCAGCTGCTCCACCTCCCCCGCACGCAGGTGCACAGTGCGCTCCAGTTGCTGCCCGTCAAAGGGGAAGAAAGAAGGAGTTCACAACACGAGATGTACGAATAAATATGCAGCACAGCTCTAAGGCTACAGATGATAATCTGGCAGCTATTTCAAGCTCCTGTTTCCTATTCATGCCATTCTGATTTCTTGTTCACTTTGCAGATCAGTGGATCCCACCTTTTTTATTCCTTGGGGCCCCCCGAGCCCCCACACACACACACACACACACACACACACACGAAGGGGAATGGGCCTTAGAAGTTAGGAATGATCTGGGGTGAGGCTGACAGTGAAAGCTCACAATCAGACCAGGAGACCTGCCAGAACGGGGAAGCCTATAACAGACAGTGTAAAGACAGAGCCTAGTCGCTAGGTTAGAGCACATACCTGAATCTGAACAACGAGGTTGCCGTTTTCAGCTTCTTTACTGTGTAGTTGTTGTTGCAGTTGAGTCCTAGTTGACTCGAGTGCTTTGGACAGCTCTCTTGTGGTCTTCATATTCTCCTACATGTGTGCACACGATGCCATGTCGTTGTAAGTTTGGCCACGATACGTGACTAATTAAGCACAACAGAGGAGCCCAAAGCTTCTACCTTTTCTGACTCCAAAGACGTTGCAATGTCCTCAACCTCCTTCTCCTTTTCTTGGAGCTTGGCGACAAGATACTGGTAGGCAGTGAAAAGCAGAGAGAAGAAACGTGCATAAAACAAAGGTGTTGAGCGTTGAGTGAAGAAGGAAAAGCAAATCCACTCACAGAACTCAAGTGATGAAAATAATTATGACAGAAATGCCAATGTTCTGCTCAGATGACATGATGCATTTCAAATGCTCATGTTTCTCCAGAAAGCAAACTATGGAAGTGCCGGTACTGAGTACTGGAGGGTTGTGACCCAGTTCAAACACTGATCACAGATACACGAGTCCAAAATTCAGGAGCATCTTCTGAGAGGTGGACTTACTGCATTTTCTGCCTCAGTATCTGCTAGCTTCTTCAGAAGAACCCTTTTCTGTTCTGAAAACCTTGTAGTTTCAGTCTGTTCATAAAATTAAAAAATTTTTAAAAAGTATTTTAGAGCACAATCCAATTTAATGAATTCATGAATTTACACAATATATAAGTGAACAACAATATATGTAATTTAGGAATTTTCTTTTTTTTTACTATGGTATTTCACACTGAGGAATGCTTTTTCTCAAGGATACAAGATCTTGTGCCCTCCTGAGATTTTATCCAGTAACCATTTGATCATAAGCTCAGCTCTTTGACCACTTTGTCATGTGCTGGTCAGCTTTCACTTTGAATTTACCAGTCTTTCATGGTGTTTTCTTAGCAGATGCCTCAGGGCCTGGTTCGTGCCTTGGAACATCTCCAGCTTCTGCATCAGCTGGTCCTTCTGCCGGGCCAGCAGGGTTGCATCTGACCTCGTGAGCTGTATGTCATGTAGGCCAGGACACAAAGTGGAGCATGAAGGAGCATTTCATGTACCCCTTTTACACACTGGAAGCACCAGTAAACCAAAGGGGTAAAGACACATACAGTGCAAAGACTGAACATGTAAACAAAAATAATCATTTGGCAAAAAGAAGAGTTTTCAGTCTTTCATCTTATCTCCCAAGAGGTCTGTCCTGGGATACTGACTGTCCCCGCTCGGCCCACGGTCTCCTGCAGGGCAGACGCTTGTTTGGCAGCTGCTGCTCCATCCATTTCTGCCTCCACCAGCTTCTTGAGCAGAACATCTTTGTCCTGGAGCGAGGCCTCTATCTCCTGTCTACATACAGTAATTCTGCCTCAGATTCGAATACAAACTGAAGGCAACAGTTCCTTAGGCACACCAGGTCTCACAGAAACAAACCATAACACTACAACCACACAGCAACTGAGTGCACAAGATGTTGTTTAACCTGAGGTTAAACATTTTCATGTACTACAGGTGATGACTTCCAAATTGGGAGTTGTAACTACATGATAAGTATATATACACAACTTAGTTTTCTGCATATCTTGTCAAGTAAATAAACTGGAAAATTATCATAAAAGATTTCAGATGTAAATCAGCAGAAAAAACTGGGCATAAAAAGTACACAGTGGACTCATACATCTAAAACTCCAACCTTTTGAAATACATGTTTTTAGGATATTTTACGTGAAAATATTAGACCATATTTGCATGACATTCACTTCATGACTGCTTTAGAAAAGATGATATTCAAAAGGAAGATGAATGAAACAGACTCTTGACAAACACTTGTTAGACAGGTATAATACCTGCTCTGTGTCTTGAATCCCATCTTTTCCAGTGAGTTTTGCAGGTGGTTGTTCTCTCGTTCTGTGATCTCCAGCTCCTTGGCAACCTCCCCCAGCTCCTCCTTGTTCTCTTCAGTCCCATGTTTTGAGGTGTTCAGATGGTCTGTCTGGTGCTCCTGGAGTTGCTCCTTTTTCCTGAGCTCTGCCTGAGATTCCACACATACCCACAATAAGAAGTTAAGGTGTTAAAATGCTGATGCTCAAGGGAAGGTCTTGGACCTGCTCACCTGACTCAGGTAAAAGGAATTACTGTTCATGTCTGATAAACCTATTAGGAATGATGTACACAGGCCTACATTTTGAGGTTCACTTAACTCAGATGTCATGCAAAATTTAAACAAAATAAGGGCCTTGTGACTAGTCAATATTCTAACAGAAATCATCATAATTGATTCAAAACACATTATATCAAAGATAATATAACTACAACGCATTAACAAATAACACAATTGCTTGAGAAAGTAAAGTCTATAGAACGTGAGAACCTATTACAATATAAACTGAGTAGAAATACACTTGATCAATGCATTACATATGTGCCCACTTACATTTCGATGTCTAAATCTTCTAGACAGGTTATCAGTAAATATTGGCGTATTTTGTCTTCTGACCCAAAAATAGGACATTTTGTGGCTTAATCAGAGTTGCCTGCGAGATCATTTAGGTGTTGTGCACACTGAAAAAGGGCTTGGCCCCGAAGCGTTTGTGCTTATTTCATCTCATTAAAGTTTATAACTGTAGTGATATCCTCTTGACTTTTGGATTATTACTTTAGTGTTTTGTAAATTCAGCATCCTTACTTATTTAACGTTTTCACTGAGCACGGGTTTAGATACTTGTGTATGCCATATAACACCATATGTTCACAAATTTATTGAGACAATTGCTTGACTGAATCGTGTGTAGTTTGATGATAGGACAGAACTTACTGTTAGTTAGATTTGCCAATACTGTTTGACCTCGTTTGTGACATGCACGTGTACTATTTTTCAATGTAAGTCGCTTTGGACAAAGGCGTCTGCTAACTGAATACATGTAAATGTAAAATGTAAATGTAAGAACCAAACCATGGACTAACTAATGACTTTGGATCCAACTTTTCAAAAGATATTAAATGGTGTACAATAAAAATGGTTACCTAATTAACAGATGCATATAGAAAATCAAATAAATTTTTAGATTTAAAAAGTTTAATTAAAGGTTTGATATTCAACTCTCACATTAAACTTAATTTGAATAATTCATGGACACCAACCTGGTTCTTGAGAGAGCCAACCTCTGCCATCAGGCTCTCTATTTTCTTCTCGTACTGGTTGATTCGTCCATGTAGCAGCTCCTCTTCCTCGCTGGACAGGTCAGACATGTGTAATGACAAAAGCGTGGGGCTCTGCTCCAGAGGCGTGGTTTCTTCCAGCCGATGCTTATGACCCTGAGATGGCACATGCATGCAGGATTACTGACCAGGACAGAACTACAACAGGAAAGAGCCGAAGCTAAATGAACAACTGTGAAGAGCTTCAATTTATCTTCTGTTTGGTGTCAGAGACCTCCCATTTGTGTGAGATGTCCCGTATAGATGCCCTGCCTGGAGGAACCCAGGGCGCCTTTGATTTCATCTTGGCCATGGTACGATGGTTGCCTGCCTCGTCCCTCAGCTTAACCTCCTTCACCTTCATCTGCCAAAGACACATCAGCTTCACTTTTATTAACGGAAAGAGCAGCCCACATCAGTATATAAACATTTAGCCATCCTGTAAAAACTAGGGTCAGTTAATCAGAAAACTCCTGCAGGCAATTTCCAAGTCGATGTAATGCCATATATTAGTCTTTCGTAAAGATTTTTCCAACATTTATTTAAAAACGGTTTCTGACCTCAGGTGTCTCGGTAGAAGACCCACGTGCGCTCTTCTTCCTCACGTGCACATGCACGGGCGTGGTCTCCGGCACGTGAACAGACAATAGCGGCGACGCAAATCGTGTTTTTGTCACCCCTCTCTGATGGGAAACGTTTCGGTTACCTTAACAAACATTACGGGCCGTACCTACTGAAACATTCTTAATATGTTAATAGTAATTTCTTAATAGAAATTACTGCCAGGTACAGTAATTTATACATTATTCGGCAATCTATATCGGATAAGTATAAAATTATGCATTTTAATAAGAATTTGAATCGAGTAAAAGCAGTATGCCATTGGACTACGCTATAAATATAACAAAAAACATAGTATTTAGACTAAAAGTACATGCAGTTATACTACCTGTCCACCTAATGCTTCCAGCTATTTGTCTCGCTAGTAAACTGGATCACATTTTCTGTCACAACACCACGTTGGCATAACAACACACCACAATATACGAAAACATAAACCGGTATGGTTACTACCCTCTGCCCTTACCATATGCAAAATTAAATTAACACTAGGTTTTAATAATCAAGTAAATCTATTATTTTGTAATGAAGCGGCTTCTTTTTTGAACGGGTTATAAAAAGTCAAAGAAATTGATCTTCCGGAAAGCTTTTCGTTGTCAGGTGATTGGTCCGTTTAAACTGCTTAAAGACTCTGTCGAAATGTGATTGGCGGAAGTCATTGTAACGAAGATTGTATTTAATTTTATAATAATTTTAAAGGGACAACAAGCCGTGGTACGCTTCTCTATGTGCCTTGGAACATTTTTCCTGGAGGAAATACTTATGCAAAAAAAAAAGAATAGAAATTTTGCTTTTTAGGTATTTGGGTATTTTAGTTTAGGTATTTAAAGCTAATGCTACGCATGTAACCGGCTGTGACTGATGTGCACGTTTGTAGTAATCGCGTGACGTGAGCATCGCATAGTTAAATTTATTCTTATTCCCCAATGAAAAATAGACACGGAAGTGCGCTCCAGCTACATTTCGAGTTTGATTTTTTTTCTTAATCGTACTGCGGCTCTGTATCTTTGTGTAGCACGTTACCGGAACAAAGACACCTTTGTCATCTCCTGTAGACTTTTCGTACTTATTACACAGTTGTTCTGAACATTGGCATTGTGGGAAATCAGAGATACCAGGAAGTGTGAGATTTTAAAATCGTCGATCTTTATTAGAAACGGGGCGAAACAAACTCAGTGATTAAGTGTGTTTA
>JABJVR010000035.1:1791114-1806021 GCA_025773905.1 Chitala chitala
ACGTCTCCAAATATAATAGTTACTTTCACAGCCTTGTTTCTATTCCCACTACACAACCAAAATATGACCACGTATTAATTGTGGCGATTAGAATATGAATGCACTGCCTCCTCTACTTTGTTCTATAACAGAATTTTTGTCTTTTTAAAGCTAAACTGAAAACTCATTACCTCTAGCCTTTTGTACACAGTAGAATGTTGTGTTAATGTTCAGCTTACATTATATGTTTTATTTGTGCTTTTATTCCATGCAATATTGTACTATATTTTACAGTTTGTCTATCTAGTCCCACATTTAGTGAAGCACCTAAATTTGTTGTTAGGTGCTGTATAATCAAACGTTGCGTTGATTGCTTTTAAATGCAATCAACACAATGTTCCCCTGGTGCAGTCTGGAAAGCCTTATGGAGCTTTTGTCTGAATTAAGTTTTTAATTGATAAAATAAAATACACTGTATAACGATTATTAATATATTTTGAAAATGGCGATAAATTCGTAAATTTCCTTTTAAATTAGCATATAATTAAGACAGCATTAATGTTGGTTGTCTTCTACACGGAAATGCTAAATTTAATTTAGAGGACCAGGAAAGTAAAGATGTACATTTTTCCCATCCAAGTTCATGGCCCCACTGAAATCTATTCAATCTATAATTATAATTCAATTATAATTGAACGCTTTTATTTTCATAAGCAAACGCCAACCTGTCAGTGTGACGGTATATAACAAGATATGTAACGATTTTCCTAAAACATGAAATGTTTTGCTGCCTATAATGGAGTAATGAACACACTGAGTAAGAATCCGTCACCGCCGGACTGTTTTTATTGTGACACGGAGTTCCTGCTCTTGGGTGAGGAAGTCATCATGTCGAGCTCGTACAAAAGCAGGTGAGATGAGCGATTAACATGAATGTGTGTACAAGTCGCGTTTTTACAGTGACACTATTGTAGCGGGCGCCGTTAATGTAGCCACCATGAAGAGGTCCACCGTGCATAGTTACCGATACTTTTTGTCCTTACATAACACGGCTATAGCGAAACACCCCGCGGTGCTGTTCATGGTTAAATGGCTACTTTGTAATCGCAGGATAGATTCGTGCATTTGTGTGTAGAAAACCACAAGTTTAGTTTCCCTGAAATTTGTTACAATATGTAGCATCAAAACGGCAGTTTAGACTTGTTGTTTCTGCAGTTTTTCTCCTCTTAAATTACTCATATGCATTTTATTATCGTCGCAGCTGTTTGCTCAGCCACAGCAGTAACTAATTCAAGGGTACAACAGAACGACACGTCCTGGGACCCTGTTTGAGAAACGCTAGTAAATGATCCCATTCCGAAATGATGTGTCGATATTTTGTAATGTATTTGATTAACGTATGTCCCTATAATTTTGTAATTGCATTTCTAATACGTTTAACACATTACTAAACACCCGAAAACTGTATCTGTAAAGCAATAAATACTATTTTTCCACAATTTTATAGTGATCCAATATTTGTAGTCGGAAATAAGGAAAGTCAGATTTGCATATCGTTATATATATAGATTAGTTCCTCTTGTGTAGTGTCAGTTTCGTAGTTTATTTTACATTTTTCTGTAATAAAACATTTAAATGGGTCTTTGGTTTGCACTTGCATAATGGCTTATAGAGGCTACAAATATATGATGTCTTTTCCTGGTTGTTCCTCCGGAGGCCCATTAATGGAAATGAATAGTGGTGTTTGTACGTGAAATACAACGCGGTCGGTTTGTGGAAACCTTAATTTCTATGGTTGGAGGCAAAGTGTGCAGCATGAGGCTGTCAGCTGAAGTGTACTTTATCATACGTTTGTCCTTAAGGTTATCTCTACTTCACTAACAATAAGGCTGTGCTGTATGACCTACCACACACAAGTCTCCTTGAGTTATCGGTGTACATGTGGAGCTTTCAACTGTAATCCATATGGGGGTAGTTGAGTAAGACGGGAAGGGGTGGAGATGTAGGTAGGGGTGTCCCTTCCAGCACCCATATGTTTTGTCTAAGATAAGAATATCAAAGGGAGATATGCATGTATATTGGACCATTGTTTTCTATGGAGAAATGTTTGTAAAAGTCTAGGTGATTCCTGAATTTCTACACCTGAAAGTGTTTTTATACAGGGTGGAATATTGGACTTTCCTGCTTCTTTACTGGACTGCATTATAACCTAATGTTTAGAGCCCTATAAACTGTTTTGGGTTTGGTTCTTGAGATACACATGACCTTTCAGTGTGACCAGTCTGAATACATTATGTAATTCAAATTTTCTGAACAGTTTCTTGACTCATTATACTCTTTGACGGTTACGTCTATGTTTGCTCTACATAAAATTTAAATAGTTTTTCAACATGTTATATGTTGATTATCGCTCGCATTTTTTGTCAGTGCTTTAAAATGAGTATAGTTGTAGGACCACACCCCTGAGTTATTCTGGAAATGTTAAAATTTGTCACTTTTTGTAACAATTTATGTTTCGTCCAGAATTCAGGAATTTCATGCAGCGTTGAGTGAGGAGAAGGTTAACTTGGACGCTTTGAGAGAGCTGTGTTTTGGTGGTAAGTAGCCATGTGCAGAGCTGTGTTTTGGTGGTCAGTAGCCATGTGCAGAGCTGTGTTTTGGTGGTCAGTAGCCATGTGCAGAGCTGTGTTTTGGTGGTCAGTAGCCATGTGCAGAGTTGAGGTGTTCCACTCTTACATGCTTGATGCTTTTGCCCAGCCAGTGCAGACGCCTGTCCTGTTCCTCTGTCTTGCTGCTTCAAAGCTTTTTCTTTGCTTTCCAGGGATACCTTGTGAGGGGGGGATTCGCTCTTTGTGCTGGAAGGTGAGTGTCCAGTTGCTCCTATTGACTGATCCATTCCCACACTTGGGCTTACGGCTTATCCTGAGAATGTGTGGCTTTGCAGAGCAGCGTTTCCCATCCCTGTGATTTTTATTTTTTTTTTTGATACTTGTGTTTTTAATAAAATCAGTGGCTTATTGTTCAGACACAGCTGACCGTCTGAATACACCTTTAATAAAATGTTTATCTGTAGGGCATGTTTTTTGTTTACTTAAAGTGCACAAAATATCTTTTCAGGTTCCTTATTTCTGTTTATTCTGATTGTTGTTCCTCCTTCATCTTAACCATAAGCTTGGAAGAAAATGATAAACATGTTTAGATTTGATTTTCAGAAACATGTACAGTGAATGAGATGTTTGAGCTGACCAGTGTTAGCCCTTATAATAATGGCAGTGGAGCTAAATTAGTGCAAGTGAAACACATTATTTCTTTTCTTAGCCATGATTAGGTTTACCATTTTCACTTGTGCATCTGATACTACAGCTTCCTACCAGACTTCCTTTTTTCGGTTTTCAGATCACTTTAATGCTTGAAGCAAAATGTTTTGTTGATTAGTATGGAATTTGGAAATGTATTTCTGTTAAAGATTTGAGTTTCTAAAATTATATACAGTATGTGCTTAAATGTCAAGGAGGCTCCAGATAAAATTAGTTTTCCATCAATGGCAGACGTATTTCAAATTCATTAAGTTGAAGAAAGAAAAAACAGGAACTCACAAGGGAAGTATAAGGACTGTGGTTAATCATGTCTGGTGTAGAGACTTACCACTGAAGTCACATTGTTCACTGCAGGATCTTTGAATTTAGATGGGTTTTTCTTGAGGGACATACGTTT
The DNA here is from genome assembly GCA_025773905.1 of Chitala chitala. Lineage (NCBI taxonomy): Eukaryota > Metazoa > Chordata > Actinopteri > Osteoglossiformes > Notopteridae > Chitala > Chitala chitala. Next base: position 1,794,808 of record JABJVR010000035.1, read on the forward strand.
GAGTCAGACAGTGGTGCATGTGACATTTTAACAGCTTTCCCTTATTGGTTCCAGATCCTGTTGAATTACCTTCCTCTAGAGAAGGCAGTATGGGAGTCTTTCCTGAAGAAACAGAGGTGAGAATTTTCCAACCTTCGTGTGCTGACGCACAGTGTGTGCTGACGTACAGTGTGTGCTGCATGTCACTCTGTGTTGCTGATCTTAGTTTATTTGTGGGTTCCACTCACTAGCAGGAGGTGTGGACCTGTCAGAAGTTCAGAAGAGATTTGCACTGGTTCTCCTTCACATGATGCTTCTGTGCTTCAGAAGGTCTGCTGCAGGCTGTGGCTAAAAGACTCTGCCCTTTGACCCTTTGGTATAACACAGGCAGAGGAATTTCCAGGCTTGACTTCAGTTTGGGGGTGGGGGGTGGGTAGCAGCCAGTGATAACTGTGTGCGCATAAAAAGTCTCCCCTCCTCAATGGCATTATTCACAAGGTTTCATTGCTGAGTTAGAGGAATTGGCAAAGTAAAATATAAAGGAAAATTTGATATTTATAGTATAAAGGAAAAAAGAAAATATGGTCAGTCTGCCAGTACAAGTGTAAGTACTTCCAATTGGTGGTTACACTAACAGCTAGAGGAAACAGAACTGCTCTGACTGAACACGGTGTGGGCGTGACGCTGTTGTGTGTGGGGCAGAATGCACAGTGGGTAGTGTTCATGCCTCATTCAGTTCCAGCACTTAGCACTGTGTGTTGAGTTTTCCTGTTTTCCTTTGTGCTGGTGTGCGTCTCCCTTGGGTGCTCTGGTTTCCCCACAAGAGCAAAGAACAAGATTTTGGGTTACAACAGATTTGCCCTTGGGTGTAGTTACACACACACACACACACACACGAACACTCTCGTTGTTGGACCTATATAAAGACCATGTTAAATTAACACTGCCATTTTTGCTGTACACAGTTAATTCTGCCTGCAGAAAAAGCGGCTGTTGGCCATTTCCTCCACATCAGTGGGGACTTTACAACATTCAAACTCAGTGGTCCACATAACTCCTAATGCAGCAGAAGTGTTGCTCAAGTCTGTTTATTGCCTTATTATTGTCCTGCTATCATACTTTATCATATAAGAAGTATATTGTTACAGTTAGGAGTGTTGCAGTTAGAACTGTTACATTTGGCAGTTTGTCTGTACCAGCTTAATGGAGCCAGATGCAGTCATTCTGAATGCAGTAGTCGTGTAATACTTATGAAGATGATGTAAGTCCATGTGATAACAGAAGCACCTGGTCTGCTGCATGCTGCACACCTGGCAGGTAACGCTCTCTCCGTCTGTGTGGCCGTCAGGGAGGTGTATGCTCAGTTCCTGAGAGAGATGATCATCCAGCCCGGCATTGCCAAGGCAAATCTGGGGCTCTCCAGAGAAGATGTGACTCTGGAAGACCACGTGAGTCTTGCCACCTTCTGTGCTTCCACCTGGAGGCCTTACAGGACACAGTTATGGGAGGGCTAAGAGTCGTACGGCGGGACTGAGAGTTACACCAGTTATCAACTATAACTGAACCCACTTGTTCATTTTTATTGGATGTTTTGGTTTCTTATGTCCTCTTTGTATTTATAGCCTCTTAATCCAAACCCGGACAGCAGGTGGAACAATTACTTCAAAGACAATGAAGTTCTACTGCAAATTGACAAAGACGTCAGGTATGATGAAGGTGCATCACCTGTGTGATCTTAAAGTTGGTGCCAAAATATCTAGTAATCCTCAGAGTTCAAATTTCAATCTACAGCTTTTTCATCCTTTGGTGGAAACAGTGCTTCCTGTTAAATCCAGTTGGCTCTGTACATTTTGTACATTTTTCTGTAATTTTGTACAGTTTTTTGAATGGTTGCCTTTGCTACATTATGAGTCCTGCTCTGTACTATCCTTGAATCAGTGCTACTTGTCTAATTGTATTAAACAATGTCTGTTAAGTTTTTGACACTGCAGTGCTAGAGTACAGAATATTTATTTACAAATTAAAAGTATTGAATCAGAAAATACACCTTATATTTTAAGTTGCCAGGTTAAATCTAGAAGTCCTCCAATTAAAATTGAAACCATGGATTTAGGAAATTAAAAGGACAAGATAGAATTGAAATGAGGCCCTGAATTGCAAGGGTAAGCTACTTTTTTTTTAAACAGTAGAACCTTTATTAGCTTTGACTAGCATTGCTGACCACTGTTACTAAACCCTCAGACTATAGGAACTACCACTTAGAGACACTACCAGTTGGTGTAGCTCACTTTACACTGGCTTTTGTTAGTTCTGTTGTGGTGAAACCAGACTGAGTAGCAATAATTTCTACTTTCAGTGCATTGGTTTTCTTCTTCAGTACTCTTGTGCAATTGTTAAAAAGGAGACCTTCAGGTTTGTCAGGCCTGAGGGTCCAGGAGTGTCAGTGTGTGCTAGTTTTATCACACCAATAGTAGTTATGTCTTTGGTTTGTGAATGGGGCACAGGTTAGAATGTAAAAGAACATGAGAACAACCTGACTATTCCCCTTCCTCAACCAGGCGCCTGTACCCAGACATGGCCTTCTTCCAGAGGGCTACTGAGTACCCATGTCTGCTCATCCTGGACCCCCAGAATGAGTACGAGACACTGAGGAGGCGTGTGGAGCAGACCACGCTCAAGGCACAAACTGTGGACCGCAGCCGCAGTGGCGTCACCAACGTGAGTGTCCGAGCTGGGGTGTTAGAATGAGTGCGCCATCTGCTGTGCAGCTCCATTATTGCATCCCATTGTTTCACTTGCAATATATCTAGTGCCAGTGAATTGATCTCTAACCTTCTTGCTGTGACAGGATAGGGGATTAAACAGTCCAAATACAGCCATCTTGGGCCTAGAGTTCATGAAGTTTAGGTGGTTAGAGCAGTTATACCTCCATTTTGCAATTGTATTTCTGTTCCAGTGGCGTTGGCCATTTCTAGGGGTGTGACCAGCAGAGTTTGCTTATCAGATCAAATGAAGCTTATTATTATTTTTTTTTTTGATCCTGAAGAGGCAGAGACATGGGCAGATGCAGGCTTCTTTTTGCAGCTGTTGGTCCTCCTAGCTCTGTTTTGACCTGTAGTGTACCGTACCCCTGTAGTGTACCATACCCCTATAGTGTACCATACCCCTGTTGAATTTCAAGGGGTAGACCTAAACTTCATGAAGTGGAGTATTATGGTTTACACGGTGCTGTGCATTTCCTGTGTCTTGCACACTTACTGGGGTTTGGGAGATGCCTCATAGTGGATGTGAGAAGTTTAATAATAACCTACTGCTGCCCACATACAGTAGAGATGGGAATTAGAGTTGTGGGAGAATTCTGAGACATCTACTTGTGTTGATCCAGGTCCGGTCTCCAGGGAAGGCCCAAAACCTGTACCCATCCAACGAGTACGAGGTTCTGCCCAACGGGTGCGAGGCTCACTGGGAGGTGGTGGAGCGCATCCTCTTCATTTATGCCAAGCTGAACCCGGGCATCGCCTATGTGCAGGGCATGAACGAAATCGTGGGGCCCATCTACTACACCTTCGCCACGGACCCCAACACTCAGTGGAAAGGTACACGCACATGTCTTAAATATCTATGTCACTTGCCTCAAGAAGTGGCCCGTATCACATACAGATGCTGTACTTGTGAATGAGGGCCCATGTTTTCTCTGTAAGCGTTGAGCATGTGTGTTCATGAAATGACCTCGCCCGATGAAGAGGGAGATTTGAAACGTTTCATGTTGTGTAGATGTCAGTCTGTCTCAGCAGTGGATACTCAAATCAACTGTTTGTGTGCTTTAAACCTCTCTAGTTAAGAGCAGTTTTCTGTTATGAGTTTTTGATGGGCCTAATATATTTCATCATAAAGTTATATTTATATGCAGATGGTTGTGTATAATCTTTTAAACTTTAAAAGCTAGTTAAGTAAAATTCTATTTCTTTAATTGCGTTTATCTGTCTGATCTTAGTAGAGCAGTAGGGTCTTTTAAAGCTGTTTCTCTTCCTTGCACTAAAATGTATCCTGCTTTAATGGCAGGAACAGCATTGCTTTCTACTTCAGAATCTTCCACGTTGGTTGTGCTAGTTTGTCTCCCCCTGCAGGTGAAAGGACTAAATGCAGGCGCGGCATCTATTCTCTGCCATTCTGTGGGTTTTGTTATAGTGCGTCACAAATCATTTGAAACATGATGACTTTTCACCCTTCCAGAACATGCTGAGGCAGACACCTTTTTTTGCTTCACGAACCTCATGTCAGAGAACAGGGACAATTTCATAAAGAGCCTGGACGACTCGCAGTGTGGCATAACCTACAAGATGGAGAGCGTCTACTCCACCCTCAAGGAGAAGGATGTGGAGCTCTACCTCAAGCTGGTGAGAACACTGCTGACTTCTTTGCTTTGTTGCGGTTTCACGGTCTCATGTTAAATTCAACTCAGCACAGTATCCAGAGCAGCAGAATCAAAAAAAAATTTTTAGAGTTGATCTCCATATTAATAAACCATATTTAATTGTTATGCTGTAAGGTTATCTTTCTGGTATATTAATGAAATATGCTTCCTTTGATAAAGTTTCCTTCGGGAGTTAAAATATTGCAATATTGATACTTAAAGTATTTAAACTGATTACAATAAAATCACCTGCTTTGAGTACAAGTGATTGACTACAGTAAGTTTAGGTCCTCCTAGTGGAATTTGTAAGGTTTTCACCATTCTAAAGAAACGCAGTGTATAATAAGAAACACTGGTAGACATTTGGGAGGCATTACTACCAGTTAATTTATCACCGTATTATAATGAAACGTTAACAATTACTTGGCTGAAGCGATACAGGATGTTGGAGTATTTATACACACGGATTCCTTGAAGAAAGGTTTTTGTTATTTAACTGAGCTAGAAGGTAGGGGCTGTTTGAATATCTCCTCTGTGTCCCTAGATGAGGAACTGTTTGAATGTCTCCTCTGTCCCTGTCCCTCCAGCGGGAGCTGTTTGAATGTCTCCTCTGTCTCTGTCCCTCCAGCAGGAGCTGTTTGAATGTCTCCTCTGTCCCTGTCCCTCCAGCAGGAGCTGTTTGAATGTCTCCTCTGTCCTTGTCCCTCCAGCAGGAGCTGTTTGAATGTCTCCTCTGTCCCTGTCCCTCCAGCAGGAGCTGTTTGAATGTCTCCTCTGTCCCTGTCCCTCCAGCAGGAGCAGAATATCAAGCCACAGTACTTCACATTCCGCTGGCTGACCCTGCTGCTCTCCCAGGAGTTCCTGCTGCCGGACGTCATCCGCATCTGGGACACGCTCTTCTCTGACAAGGACCGCTTCAGCTTCCTCATCCTCGTGTGTTGTGCCATGCTCATGTTAGTGCCCTGAGCCACCCTACCTCATCTGTCCTGTGTGCGACCGTATTGTGAGCCACACCTGGCCTGCTGTTCACTGCATCACCGTGTGCTGGACAGGATGCCTGCGACCATGTTTTTCTCAGTATTTATTAGGGGACTCTGTGCTGTGTTACGGTTTAATTTATTGACACCCATGTGGTTAATGGGATTCTCCTACTATGTTTTCAGTCTGATTCGGGACGACTTGCTGGCAGGAGATTTTACGGTCAACATGAGGTTATTACAGGTAATAAGAAAATCCCCACTTATTCTGAGGGATTCTGCTACACGTATAGCCAAAAAGTTCTGAACATGCTTTTCTTTAGAAGTAGCATGTTGTTTTTCGTAAAAGGATTGATGTTTAAAATGTATATTGCACTGAAGAAATCACTTTATATCACTATAGAATTTAAAAATTTTTAAGATTTACTTTTGTACATTTTTGTAAAGATAGTGTATATGTTCCCTTCAGTATAACTTTTAACGACACTAAGAACAGTATTGATTCCAGTGAATGCGTTCCCTGCTGTTTTTTTATCTGCGCTGACACACTGTAATGGCAGCGACAGTTGGAGACTAGAACTGACGAGGTTTACTCATTAGCTGTCTTAAGTTGGAAGTTTTCATCTGATCAGTCTCTGGTCTTAGGGACTACTTTAGCTTGAGAGCCCAGTTTGGGTTGTGCTAATTTAGAGGTTGAACCAAGCATAAAGTTGAATAGATGGAGTACCAGAGTTTGGCACTGGGGCCATACAAATTATTATTCCACTTGGGTTTACACAGAAATGCCTGTAATTGCAGAAATGAGAATGTTGAGTGTTTAACTTTTATGTACATCTGGAGCCACTTATAGTGTTGGGTTTGGGCTCTGCAACCTTTTAATGATTGTTATAGGAAGGTAACCCATGAAAAACCTCTGCAGGTCAGAGTTGATTCACACTGGAGCTGTTTGGTGTTGTGACCCTGTTTGATGCCATTACCTCGTATTAACGCGCTTCTCCAACAGGACTACCCCATCACCGACGTCCACATTATCCTGAGGAAGGCCAAGCAACTACAGGATCAGGTGTAACTTCCCAGCCCTCAGTTAGTTGGTGGGACAGAACAGTACATCTCTCTCGGAACTCATAACCAAGGACTGTGGTGGGCAGCATGGACAGGTGTGTCGTGGCAAACTGTCTGAAGTTGGGAAATGGCACGTGCCACGTTGCCACGCCTCCGTGTCACGGTTGTGCGGCGTGACGGAGCTGTTGACACGCTTCCTCTCTGTGTAGTGCACCTCCTGGGGTCCGAGAAGGCATTCTTGTTTTATAGTTATTTATTTTTTCACTGGTAACTTGAAACCAAAAAACTGAAAGTCAAAGTATAATTAATAATGATGCCATCCCCATTTCATATACAGCACAGATGCATTATATAAAATTAATATAGGACTCTTGAAGACTGTTATTTTCTTCTAAAACATGGATGTCCCCTTTCCATTAAACTCATTTCAGTTGAAGTTTATTTTCAGTACTGTTAAAAAACTTAAATTCTTTAAAAATAACTTAACCATACATCACAAAGAGGAACAGGGCACTTAAAGGGTTAAACACACTGCATGCAATATGGATAGATAATTAATTTGACCTGATTCTTTAGAAAAGTTGATCAAATGGTTGGTGAAATCACCAATGTCCTGCGTGTGGGGTCCCAGGTAACTCACATGGATGTGAGCACGTACTCTCAAGTGCTTCGGGAAGGGTTCTTCTTAGGGTCCCAGCTAAAATGTCCACTCTGCAATCGAAATTCAATGTAAAGTACGTGTAGCGATGGGTAACCGTGTATGCGTGTGATATCTCTGTATGCGTGTATGTATGCATGTTGCCAGTCACCGAAGTAAAACATGTTGCTCTCAGGTTTGCAGGACAGTCTGAGTCTTTGTCTTTTGGGCCAATAGCTTCCATTTTTGAGATTGAGGTGGGGGAAACAGGGCCCTCGCCCCCCAGCTGAGTCCAAACTAATGAACACCATCACTAACCACTGTTATTTATTTAGCTCTTCCTTACTTCTCTGGTCCTAGTTATGTATTTTACACAAGCCGTTGGCTTTTTTGTGCTGTTTATTTGTATTGGAAATAATCTTAATCTACAACACTGTGTCCCTGACTTCTAGGTGACAGATCTGCTTTAAAGATGACTAATTTTGATACAGATGACTGCTAATTAGTGCTTCTGTGTCTCTGGTGTGTAAACTTGTAAATCCTAGAAATGTGTCACTTAGATTATATCTTTACAAAGGCAGAAATTGAAGGCCATTCATTTTAGATTAATGTGATAATTTCTCAATAGATCTGAAAATGTATTCTGGACAGAAGACAGATTATCAAATCGCCCCTTACAGTGAGGGATGTCAGTTATTCGTGATTTTATTATCTCAATTGTAATCAATTAGTCATGGAAACATAACAGAAAACAGTGGTTAAGGAGATTTTGTTATTTTATTTAGTCTTCTGCATGCCTATCTATAATCCATCCAGACTGCTTGCTGAGGTAGAATAAAGATTTGAGAGAACAGTTCTGATTGGAGGAATGAGTGTGTCTTGCTCCAAGGAACCAATGACTTGCAAGTGCCTGCATAGTTTCTAGAAGTTGCTAAAAGGCCAAGATACACCTGGCTGCTGTTAACTGTCTAGTTCTTTGGTGGACTTGTGCTTTTTTTTTTTTGTTCATATAATTGTTCTTGTTTCTTGACATATTTGAGTTATTCTTAGAGATCCCCTGCCTTCAGATTTATAAAACACATAACATTTAACTTTTTAACAGTTATGAGCTCCTAAACTGTAAACACAAAACAGGACAGCTTGGGTAAAACCGGTTCTCATAGTCTGGTTTTTGCAAAGCACGGTGAAGCTGTTCAGTTTCATTGTGTTTTTGGGTCGGCCGTTTTCATTATTCTCTGTTTGCTGTTTCCTCTTCCAGACTTACATCACTGTCGAAATTCAGCTGCAGAGATGTGCCTTCTTGTTGCCGAAAAGTTTAGACTAATATCAGCCACGGTTGTCTTAAACATTGTTACTGTGCCAGGTTAAAGCCTTGTGGAAGTCATTGTGTACTTGTTTTATTGACTGGATAATTACGGGCCCAGAGTTGGTGTTTGTAAAGTACTGTGGAATTTATATTTCTGCTATTTTACTCCACCCACTTCAAATCTGCAGACACTGACAAAAAATTGGCTCTAGAACTACGTTCTACTGGTGCACATAATTGTTTCAGATGGTTTTATAACTGAAGCCTGCTTTTTTTTTCCATTTATGTGTCGGGAGTTTTTAAGTAATAGTTTTTTCTGCATTCTGGATTTGTTTTGACGTTGTTGCCATCGTGTACAGGAGGTTACACATTCTCAGTTTTATAGGTGTAAAGCATGTTTTGTTTCCTCATTACACAGCCATACACACACTCCACAGTCACTACTGATGACAGATATATGTGCATGTCTTTGAATGTATGGTACACAAATGTTTCTTTAAACATTGCTCTGGATGTCAAACATTAATTCTTAGTATTTTCCAGGATCATCACAGTTAATGTCATAAATGTCATATAGAATGTCATAAATGTTCTTGTAATGGTTATAGTTGAAGAATATCTGCCTCATCACTACAGCAGTTATGGGAGAATAACTATTAAAATTACATTAAGGAAAATGAAAATACTATTGTACATAAATGTTAGACCAGGGAATGCCTTTATTTAAGAGAGATTAAGTATGTTTTTGTCTTTAATTGGTATGGGGAGAGCAGCATTAGATTTTAAGTGAATGTTTACTTATTTTCAAGATTTTTTTTTTTTTTTACGTTAATAGAAGTTGTAAGATGAAGATCTTATTGGACAGAAACGAGAGGGTTGGTGGCTCCTCTGTCAGAAAGGGTTTGATGTCGTATGGACTTTGCTTGTCCCACTCGTGAAGGGAATCGGCCCTATCAGGAAGGAACTTTCAGGAAAGTCTTAGGGGTTCCTGGGTGACACTTTTGAGTAGCAACGACATCAGTACAACAAAAATGCTGGTAATATTCTTTGGCCAGAATCCTTACTTGCATGTCCTGTTTTCTCCAGCTTCATCCAAACATACATAACCACAACATGTATTATCTTCATAATGAGAAGTATTTAACGGAAGGTGCTGATGAAGTTAAATTTGGAACAAGAAAAGTTGCGTATTGCCTGAAAAAAACCTGTCACTAAGTGGTACTGAAGCCTTTCTGAAATTGTGATGGAAGAATGACTTCAATTACCTTGAATTTCTTAAGATTTGAAATTAATATTAGATAGTCAGAACAGGTCTGACTAGTGGTGTAACTTATGGGTTTTTTTTTGGGGGGGGGGTTTACATTGTCATTTATTTTGCACTTGCTGTAGAAGTGAGTGCATTTTTGTTACTGCTGCTTTGTAAATTGAACATAATGGTGCATAATAGGTAATCACAAATTGTATGGATCACAATGGTTACCAACAGACACCTAACTCAAGTAATTTTTTGGTTTGGTGGAACAGGATATGTCTTTATATTGTGTTTAAGCTTTATAGTAAGCTGTTAAATTGGTGACCCAAACTACACTGACAAACATTGCCTCCCTGTGTCATGATGTATGCTAAAAAAGGAGAACCAAAATGTAACACAGCAGTGTCTGATTATCCACAAACTGCTCCTGCTATTGTGCACTATATGCAGCTGCAAATAATTGTCTCCATATGAAAAGCTAGTTTTAAAAAGGCAGATCGAACACTTGTAACTTACAGGTTGGTGAGCTACCACTGATGTGTGTACTGTGGACTGGGCATTGTAACATCTCCTCTCCTTACATGGTGTGTTTCTTTTTCTAACATGTCCATTATATTGTCTTTATCGACATCGTACATGAATGTATGCGTGGCGGATGTGCGTTTGTCTGCAGTTGTATTATTATAGTTTTTTTTTTTTTTGCATGCGTAGAGTTTTATATATTTACAGGTAGCATTGAGTATCAGAGGAACAAAAATGTTTTTACAGTGTTGAAAAATAAATCATTTGAAAATCTTAAAATATGTGCTGTTGTATATTTGTTTTGTAAGTTTCTAATGAATAAAGTCTTTTTTTTTTTTTTTTTTTTAACGTTTTAGGTTTTTGTTTTCCGTCTTTGAAGTTTAAGATGACCTTACCTAATGCCTCAAAGTCCTGATGTTTTTGTGATATGTGATACAAAGTAGTGATATGAAAAATTATTGTTCAGATTTAGCAGACTTAGTCCAGTTTCAGTATTAGTGCCCATTACAATAGGGGCAGGAATTGTGAAGTTTAACTGCCAATGGAAGAAAACATAATTTGTGGAGCACTTGGCAGTCGTCAGTCTCTGGCTGAACGTGCTCCTCTGTCCAGCCAACACACTGTGGAGTGGGGGGGACTGAGAGGTACTGTCCAGGTTAGTGAGAAGTTTGGTCAACATCCTCCTCTCAGCCACCACATGTAGAGTGTCTAGCACGGCGCCCAGAACGGAGCCAGCCCTCTACATTAATTTGTCTAGTCTGTTAGTGTCTGCCACCTTCGTGTTGTTGCCCCAGCAGACCACAGCACAGAAGATTGGGCTGGCCACCACAAACTCATAAAACATCTGCAGCATGGTGCTGCAGACGTTAAAGCCTCTGGAGAAAGTAAAGCCAACTCTGGCTTTTTGATGTTGAATAATGTGAGGATGCTTCAAGGATTTACTGTGTGGTTACTCTCTCGTTGCAGTTTATGAAAAATATAGTTAAACATTTCAAAGTATGGGGAGAAGGCAAGCTTGTCACATGGGACTTTGCGCCACCTTATCCTCCTTTAGTCACCCATGAT
>JABJVR010000035.1:1806121-1839201 GCA_025773905.1 Chitala chitala
CCACATGCCCTCCCTCACCTGCAGTACCCCCACATGCCCTCCCTCACCTCCAGCACCCTCATATGCCCTCCCTCACCTCCAGCACCCCATATGCCCTCCCTCACCTCCAGCACCCTCATATGCCCTCCTTTACCCCAAGCTCCCCACATGCCTTCTCTCACCTCAAGCCCCCCTGCCTTTTGTTTGTACTCCATGTTTACATCTGTTTTTGTTAGACTTGCAGCTCTGCTTGCTGATATGTGGGCGGGGCATTTGCCCCTGTTCTGACCTATGGGAGCGAAGCTGTCCTTTGCACACACTGCAGGCTCCGCACAGAACTGAAGGAGCAGGATGTTGTGAGCTCAGTGATTGGTTAGCAGAGCCGGTTTTGATTAGTAAAGAAAGGTATAAACAAATCTATGTTCATTCAGATCTATGTATCATTTCTTAAAAATTTAAAGTTTAATTCATATTCAGTTTTTTTGCAGCCTTGATTACTGGGATACTTTCTTAAGAAAAATAAAATTACAAAACAAATCCGGCAGCTCTGGGACCTGAGTGAATTTGGGCCTGGGATATGTGTGACAAAGAAGAAGCTGGACATGAAGGATCCTGCTGATGTTTTTATTTCACCCACCAGTTAGTCTGTGGTCTGTTTCCTTTGGTAATAAAAGTACCACAGGCAGAGAAAGTGGAAGCCATGCACTGAAAGAGAAGTTGCATGTTAATGGAAACCCTCAGCACCTCATTCTGCTTTACTTTTATGCTATATACCCTGCGAATGTGTGCATGCGTGTTCTTGTACTGGTAAGGGCTTTAAGATAGTCTCTTAGGGCACCACCTCACTTCAGATAGGAACTGTATTAGTGGGCGGGGCACCTCGGGCTACAGCTTGGTCATTGGCCAAGCTGCTCTTCAGAGGGCGGTACCTGCACGTCAGTGAAATGCGATCCCCAAAGGTACTGCAGTGCATCACAGGTTTAGACTCTGTACTATTTGTGGTCAAGTACAAATCTAAGGCTTCTTTTTTTAGATTTTTTTTTTACTGTGCCTTTAGTAACTAGAGCAGTAATAAATATAGCAGAAAGCCCGCTGGAGACGAGATGACCAGATTTGAATCAGAAGGTGTATGTTTCATAGCTGTATTAGTGCTGGCCTGACAGCTGCAGGTCTTGGCTGAGGCTGTGAGCTCTCGGTCCTGACTTCTGTGGACCGCTGGGCGTTCCTCATGCTTACGCAGTTTCCCTGAATGTTGTTTTACACGGCTTGAGGGCAGTGGAGAGATGTGCAGTGAGCAGGATTCTGGGGTTGGTCTACAGTCCCATCTTAGTGGTACAAAGCTGTGGAGGTACAGCATCAAATTTCGAGATGCAGTGATTCAAAAATCTCATGTTCTTCCTGGACCTTGAAAAAATCCATCCCTGTATGGTCTTTCTAGGTAACGGGATGACTTTGCTTTCATCCGGTGTTTTGGGCCCTTTCAACAAACCAAGTTTCTGAACGTTTGAAGTGTTTTTTGCCAGTCATGTTCAAATCATACACATGGTGTGATACGGGTCTGCTGGCCTGGTAGCTAAGCAGCGTTGCTGATGTTGTTAGGGAAGAGACACAGTTTACTGGTGTCAGCTCTGCTGCAAGGAGCACTCTGTTTACTAGTGTAAACAAATCGTCGCTAACGTATTTACCCAAGTGAAACAGAAACGCTCAGCAAAAACAGCCCCTCTGCTTAGCAAGCTTAACAAGACATGGTTCTAAGGTAAAGTGCAACATAGGCAAATTTGTTTAGTTTATTGTTGGTGCAAATCGTTTATGCTGAGGATGTGAGGATCTGTAAACATGAGTTACAGAAATCTCTGGGATTGTAAACAATTGTAGCAGAAGCTACTTAACCCTTAACAGGGTTTTGCTGTTGTACCTTTGTTTTAACTGAAAGCATGTCACCCAGATTGAATGGATAAAATTAATTTAGATGAAAGCATTTGTTTTGGGACTCATTAAATAATAATAATGGAACAACAGTTGTGAAATGGCGAGTGTTAATTCTGACAGATTTTCAGGTGTCCAGCTAATGGCAGGATGAATGAATGAATAATTAGCCCACATTCAGGGCTCTGTGATGAACTCTTTAGCAGAGAGGTGCTTGGGATGAGGAGTCAGCGGAACCTGGGTTCTCTAACAGAAAAACAGAGAAGTGTCTGTTCTCTCACAGACACGCTGTAGCCTAAACACAGGGCGCTGGAATTCTCCAAACAGGGCTGAACACAGGATAGCAGAGGCAGAGAAGACACACAGAAATGTGTGCTGGCAAAGCAGATGATGTGAGCACAGGACATGTTCACTTTACAGGGAAGAATTAGATGCAGTCTTAAACAAGGGGTAAAGTCAGCTCTGCTCTCAGGGAAGAAGAATCAAATTGGCGCACATCAGCATGCATTCAGTGTTGCTGAAGTGATGCCAACATTCAGAGAAAGGAACCAGTGAAGTTGGCGTGTGTGTGTGTCCCGGTTCTGTCATGTGACCCTGCAGGGCATGCGCACGCAGTGTTATGTGTTAACTTAGAGCACAAGTATGAGTGCTGTTGGACTTTTGGAACCAACTAACATTACACGTGAAAACGGCGTCTTTGCTGAGGAGATGCGTGTGGCCGTTTCCCATAACTCCTCCTCCCAGCGGCTGGCCTCCCAGTTTGCGGCAGTTATGTGGAGTTTGCTGTAGTCTACACCCGGCTGCGGCTAAAGGAGGTTTGTTTCCCTCACTGCGGCGTTTTGTGGAAATGCTTTCGCTGCAGGGAACCGGGGATGTCAGAGGGAACTTCCACCGTTTTTACATATGAGAAACGCGGGCGTTCTTATTCCGACAGCTGCCTGTGTCTTGACTCGCCTGGCAGCACTTCTGCTTTGCTGCCGTCCACGTGCTCCGCGCTGCCTGCACTCACTTCCCCCCACCCTCGGGCCCATGCAGCGCTTCCTCTTTCGCTCGCATGCTCAATTTAGCTTTTTATTCTGCGACTTTGCGAGGGCAGCACATTCTTCTTGCCTGCGTCCCATGTGTTTTATCTGGCCTTGCCTCCTGCCACGCGTCCTCCTGCAAGCTCCGGAGCTGCTGTCTTCCTGATCTCCAGTTGTTCCCCTTTCTCTTGCCCTGCTGTGATACTTATCCCCCCCCACCCCGATCAGGGATTTTTTGGCCAAACTGGCTAACTCCTAGTGAGAAGCTTGTGGCTTTGTGTATCATGTGATGTCCTGAAACTGCTGGATCAGAGCTCTTGCCGTCAGACTCCTGGGTGCTCTCCATACCTTGGATTTGGTCACCTTGACACCACGTTACAGATCTCACTGTTAGCAATATTTTAGAACTTTCTTCCAGGTGGTGTATGTGCAGTAATAACAGCATTTTGGCTTCATGCATAATAAATGCTGTGTCTAAAACAAAGGCACACACATGAATAATGTATAACACGCTTGGGCTGTGTGCTTTGGACACTGGAAGGACAACACTTGGGTTTCCAGACTCTGACATGCCAAGCGGTCAGAAGAGGCCCTAATTCAAAAGCACATAATTAAACAGGGTTGTTATTAGGATGCTGCACTAGTAAGGGGGGATATTGCTGTTGTACCATTTAAAGGGTATTTTCTGTTGACCTTTGATAAATGCTAAGTATTCAGTTAAAGTGTCAGATCAATTGCACTTTCCTCCAATCTACTAACTCACTCCCATTGGTCATCACTAAACAGTGCCAGTTAGTTAGCAGCTAGCCTCGTTTGTTAGAGGGCTACTTAAAACCACACGCACGTTGAAACTTCCCCCACCTCCAAACCCATGTCATGCTCTCAGAAAGATGGCAGTACCTCCAATGGTGGCCCATTATCCCAAAAAGCATAAAGATTGGTTTTTCTTTATCAGTCTCCAAGGCGCCAGTTCTGTTATAGAAATGCAGTCATTACTCAAAGGGCTGGGCATGTGTTGACACAATAAGGGGCAAGACCCCATCCCTAGAACAGGATGGCACTGCTGTGCGTGTGGAATGTCTGTCGATGACAGTGAGAAAGGCTTCTTAGTGGGAGATCTGGGCTAGGTTTCAAGAGGGGGGGAGCAGCTATGGTGACTCATTCAGGGCAGGGGACCAGAGGACTACAGGTGCTACGAGTCTGAGATGCCGGGCTCCCTTTGGGAAAGACTAAGGGTGAAAAAGATCAGGGAGGTTTAGTTTTACAAGAACAGGAGTTGTGTGACGAGTCACTGTTCTGAGGAGGTGAGCATCTGGAAGCTCTGCGAGCACACTTTTCAATTCAGTCTAATATCACCACTGTTTAAAAAAAGGGAATTGCCCCTTTTTAAAGACTTTAAAGTCAGTTGCATGTCGCCATAACGACAGCAAGGCAAACACATACGTGAGAGCACGATTGGTAAACGTGAGGGTACTCCGGTATCTCCCATCTCCAGCACTGGTGTAACCTCACGTTAGAGGAACTTCTTAACACTGTGGTTACTCTTAAGTACAACAAAAGCCAAGGGTTCCTCTTCCACAGCGCTGATGCTGTGTGCTGGTGGACTAATGAAACTTCATCTGACATTCAGCAGGTTCACATTTAAATCTCATATGACTTGCATAGTATTTTTCAAATTAACTTGGAAAATGACAAATTTTTTATTTCCGTGATCGTTTCATGTACGCTGTGTGTGCTGTGAGCAATTAGCTTGAGAGTGGCAGGTAACTGCTGATGGAGCCAGAAGCTGGAATTTGGACTAGAAAAAGGGCTGTTTAGATAAACAGACGCAATATAGCCAAATGGAAAAAACGCAAATTAATGCTAAGTTCATATGCATATATTCTGAAGAGCATTCACTGACCTAACCACCCCGTCTCCGCACTGCCCCCACCAGCTCAGGTCGGATGTTCCTTATTTTAACTTCTCAAAGGTGCCCACATAGCTCATAGCTCTGCAGCTCCGGATGGATTTTTGTGCACACGCTGTGTGAAGAGAGCTTGCCATCGTACCTGTTGTCCTTGTATGTGTTTCCAAGGAAACAATGGACAGATGTGGAAACGCCTGTGTGTTGGTGCCTTTTGAAATTTTGTTTGTTTCACCTTTTCTTTCTTGGATTCCTGGGTCTGGGGAACCCTAGGGAAATCCTGCACCTAACTGCGCACTGAGTGTATGTGTGTGTCTGTGTGCGCGTGCATGTGTGCATGCACAAGTGTGTCGTGGCTGTGTGTTGATTCAGTCACTCTTTCCTCACTCTGTTTTGTGGGCGGTTTCTCCTTGTCACCGTGGTGACAGCCTGACTGACTGAATGCAGCTTGTTGAGATAAGGCTATCTTCAACTGTATTGCTGCTCTTGAAAAGTAAACTTCAGCTAATTTTATTGTTGTGTGTACTGATCATTTAGACTGCCTATTTTATTCTCTGTTCATTTTTATTTTGGTAACCCACAGTACTGAGGCCAGAGATGGCAATTTTTACATGAAATGGCAATAGGCAGTATATTCTGAGTGCTTTGTTCACCAAGTTCAAACAGGGTTTACTTAAGTACTAGTGGACCAAACCCAGAAACTACCAACCACTCAGTGATGCACTGTAACTGTACTGGCAAAACCTCGCCAACACAAAACACTGCTCGTTGCCATGGAAACCACCCTGTTGACACTAAAGTGGCAGGGCTGTTAAGGACGGAGGAAGTGACTCAGAAGCATAGGTGTTTAGCACTAGTTTTATTTTCAGTAGGTTGTTTCCTGGGGAAAAAAGCTAATTATGTCTTGGCGAATGGGCATAATAACTGTTGTGTAATAACGGTTTACTGTTATCAGATGTCATCATGGAACTAACATGACTTTATCATTGATCAACTGGTGCAAAAATACTTGAGTCAACAGGTATAATGTCTCCTTTACAGGTAAAAAAAGGATTTGTTATAAAGAATACAGAGATAAAGCTGAACAGAAATAAAAACAGGAAATACAGTATAAACCCTGTTCACTATAATGTTCTAATCACCAATATTTTTATGCAGCCTAACAATGTTATCATGCTTACTTACAATAAATATTAGTATTTCCTTGCTCATTTACCTGAGGTAGTTACACAAGGAATCTTATTAATTTTTGGGTTTTTAAACACGTGGATGTTCCCTGAATTGGATTATGTGAAACACAGTGTTTAGATGTCCGGTCATGCCCAGCACTCACTCATTTCACTTCTTCCCATCACAGAAGATTGCTCTGGGAAATGCCAGGACTGGCTAAGGGAGTGCAGAAAGTCCACCCACGCTCAGATGTTTTTGCTGAGACCCCACGGCATGTTCCCCTCCCCAGCACTTGCGAGTATACATACACACACACACACACACACACACACACACACACACACACACACACACACAGGGTCATTTTAATAACTTGGTCCTGCCTCCCTGAGGAGAATCCTCCCATTTGCTGGAGAGGCTTGTCCATCAAGTTGAAGCTGCTGCTTATTGGCCAGGAATACTGAAGAGTGTTTGTGCTAGCAGACAATTCCATTCTCTCAGTTTTTGGAGAGAGGGGCAGGCAAACAGCATAATGTCTGTCTCCTGTCCAGTTGAGGCAGTTTTTTTTTTTCTCCCACCCACATACTCTGTTGGAAGCCGCGGTGTTTTCACTCTTCTGCGGCTCAGAGCCGTGTTCCACTCTAACTTGAAGGACCCACAAAAACGGGGATCTACACATTTCCGAATCTGTAGGTGGTGCAGTGTGTGGGGGAAGGCCAGCGTGTGGATGTGTGTGAGAGGTCACGAATGGTTCAGGATGGGACAGCCTTCTGGCAGGCTTGATCCCAACACCTCGCTCCACAATATAGTCACACTGCTTTTTCATCACTTTGAGAATCACAGCCAAAATAAAGGCAACTCTGAAACATATCCTGTTGCAAAGAGCTGCCTTTTGTTCCAGCAGCCTGTGTGTGTGTGTGTGTGTGTGTGTGTGTGTGTGTGTGTGTGTGTGTGTGTGTGTGTGTGTGTGTGTGTGTGTGCGCGTGTGTGTTTGCTCTACTTAACCATTTGAGATCACTCTGAACTACATGTTTATCTTGTTGGCTTTGTTTTGCGCTGATAATGGCTCACTGTTGGGGATTCCCAGTGTCCTGCTCTCTCGCTCCCTCTCTCTCCCTTTTCTGTTATTATATTGTTAATTTTTCCTTAGTCTTTATCTGAGCTGCTTCCTACTCTTTTATATCACTAGATATCGTCATGGTGAAAGTGAGGTTTATGTTCATTAACTTGTACGACAGAACACACACCCGAAAGGTGGTGTGGGATTCTTTCAGCTGAGCTTGTGCCCTAAGAATTGTGTGTGTTTTTGTGTGTGTGTCACAGAACTCCACCCAGGAGATTGGGGAGGAGACAGAGGATGGAGCCATATACACCATCACTCTGCGGAAGGTGCAGTTGCACCAGACAGCCAGTAAGGGGCAGCGCTGGCTGGGCGTGGAGACCGACGCGGCACTCAGCCTGTACGAGACATGTAAGGTGCGCACCATCAAGGCGGGCACCCTGGACAAGCTGGTGGAGTACATGGTGTCTGCCTTTCGTGGCAATGACTCCACCTATGTCACCATCTTCCTCTGCACCTACCGCTCCTTTGCCACCACCAAGCAGGTGCTGGACCTGCTCCTGGACAGGTACACAGCAGACTCGCTCCTGGGGAATGAGGGAGGGGGCGGAGCCTGCAAGATTTCTCTCATGGATTCTTGCAGCGGTGTTTAATTCTTCTCTGACTGCCTGAAATTGAGAAGAATTGTATTTGAGTTTGTCTGATGTTTTCATTTACATGAATTGCCTTAGGTTTAAATATGATTGTGTTAGATGTAATGTGAAGCACTTTGGGACAGTGGTGTTGACCTGTAGTTGAATAATAAAGTGAGTTCAATAGCCCCTCCTTATTAACACCATCCCACCTTCTCATTGCTGTCCTGGTTGTCTGTTACTCAGACATGCCAGGCTGCAGCACAGTAGCTCGGATGGGCCTAGGACAGCCGAGGAGCGGACGGAGAGGAGAAGGTGAGTGTCCTGGGAGGCACGCACACTCACACACACACACACACACACACACACACACACACACACACACACACACACTGCCACTCTCTACCTGCCCCCACGTCCTGCACGGTTAACGGTGCCCCCTCTCTGCCCACCACAGCTCTGTCTCCTCCATCCTGGGAGCCTGGTTAGATCAGTACTCGGAGGACTTCTGGAGCCCCCCGGATCACGGCTGCCTGCAACGCCTTGTCTCCTACCTGAAGACGCACTTCACTGGGTCAGACTTGGAGCGGCGAGCTTGTGGCCTGCTGGACCAGTTTAGCCGGAGGCAGCGCCTCGAACCTCCCCAGGAGGGTAAGTGTGGGGGGGGGGGCAAGGCAGCGGAGAACAGGACAGGGGAAGGTGGGGGGGGTGTGACCTATTAATTATGAATAATGTTGGTTTCTTTATAAGGCCATGGAGGCAGAGTGTGTAATAAACATACAGTCAGTCTTTTGAGAAATGCAATCTGTACCGCACTTGTGACATCATTTTCTAAAGTCGTGGCTGAATTGTTTTATTGTAATGTTGTTTCTTTAGAATGAAGTCTTGGGTTTAAACTCATGTACATTATGGTATGTTATCAGGGTTTGGGAGTATGTGTACGTTCCGGTTTTTATGAGCTCCGTGGAGAATCAGACCTAATGAGAAACAAAGTCTGACAAAATGAAGTCTTTTGTTGTGCCCACAGAGAGACTAACGCTACTTTGACTTTCAGTGTTGGACCAAGGCGGCTGTCCCTTCGCCATGCTGGAGGAGAGCGGCTTTGAGGACGAGCGCCCTGACTTCCTGACCTTTGACCCGGTGGTGGTGGCGGAGCAGTTCACACTCATGGATGCGGTGAGGGATACTGGGCTGATGCTGCTGTGTCATGAAGAAAGTAGCGCCCCATACTGTCAGAGTGTGTGCCAAACCATAGAGCCCAAACTCACTAGCCAACCTGGAAAACAGAGAGGGGATCTGAGTACGATATACCCAGCCTGAAGTGCTCTACTATATTAATGTCATTTTTATTATTCTGCCAATGCAGTCCTGACATACACATCCAACAGTGCTACAGTCGTCCAATAATATAACTGTACTTTCACTAAAACTATTGAGATTAAATACTTTGTTCAGGGGTATAATAGCAAAGCACTTTCTGGCAAATTCAAGCAGACCTTTTGTTACAAGATTTCATAAGAAAGCACTAGACTACTACTTTTAGTCTTACATTTGCTGATCTGTTTCATTATTTCACCACAACCCTGTCTAAACTTTACTGCCCTTTTCTCCTTATTTCCTCCTGCCCCCCACCCATCCCCCCAGGAGCTGTTTAAGAAGGTGGTGCCCTACCATTGCCTGGGGAGCATCTGGTCCCAGCGGGACAAGAAGGGCAAAGAGCACCTGGCGCCGACCATCCGGGCCACCGTGGCCCAGTTCAACAGTGTCACCAACTGTGTGATTGCCACCTGCCTGCTGGACTGCTCACTCAGGCCTGCCCAACGTGCCAAGGTGGTGGAGCGCTGGATTGAGGTGGCCAGGGTGAGGCAGGGTTTTGGTGGGGGCTCTGGTAGTGAGTATGAGTGGAAAGGATGTGCGTTACTGACCTCCACCCTCCCGCACTGGTATTCACAGGAGTGCAGAATCCTGAAGAACTTCTCATCCCTGAGAGCGATCCTCTCTGCCCTGCAGTGCAACTCCATCCACCGGCTGAAGCGCACATGGGATGAAGTCTCCAGGTGGGGGCAGGTGTTGTGTTATATGTGCGGTTGGGCCCTTGAGAGGAGCCGGTTTCCCACTGTCCTGCTAAATCCCAGTCTTCCTGCAGGGAGAGCATTCGTGTTTTCCACGAGCTGTCGGAAATCTTCTCAGATGAGAACAACCACTCGCTGAGTCGGGAGCTCCTCATCAAGGTGAGCGAGGTGCCGCCTGTGCTCGCTCTGCCACGTCCCGTTTTATGTGTCACACATTCATACCTGGAGTCACCTACATCACCGACGTGTTTTTGGCAGAACTCTACAGATTACACATACTTCTCTGAAACATTTCCCCAGAAATCCCCTTGTGGTGCCAACAGTCAATGCCCGCCTTACAGAGCGGCAGAACAGGCAGTGCGGGGGGGGAACTTCAGCTTCCTGTAGTTTGGGCACCGCGCCGTTTCCTTTTTCATTTTCAGAGAATGTGATTTGCTGTGTTTTAACACGCCGTTTAATTTCACAATATGGTTCACTTCTACATTTTCACTTTCAGTCATGGGACGTGCACGGACTGACTCTGTCTCTCACCCTCACCCTGTCTCTGACCCTGAGTCTTGCTCTGTCTGTGCCTCTGACTGACTCTCAGTCTGCCTCTGACTCTCGATCTGTCTCTGATCCTGACTGTGACTCTAACCCAAATTAATCCTAAAGCTGGCTACAATGTTTGTCACCCTACCAAAAGTCTAGCATCAGGTGGGACTTCCAGGATTACAAAATTTTCAAGCCTCTTGTGTAGACCAGCTGCTTTCCAAATGCATAACAAATCATTTAGCAAGATACAGAGTCCCTCACGAAAGACTTCTATATTCTAATTTTATCATAATTTAAAATGTACTGAAGTATACTTCCTAAAAATACAACGGCAGGTCTCTCTGTGGGAGTGACTTCTGACGCATTTATACTGGACTTTGTATTCTCGGGATTCCTTCTGAAGCAGGGTGTGTCGCATGTTTAACTGTTGCGGGGGGGGGTGGAGGGAATCCCTTGTGACGTATGAAACAGGCAGCTAGGAGCGATAAGAGCCCCACCCTAGTGTCTCATGCCAGTGCGAATTGCAAGGGAGGACCCAAGACCCTACTGATGGAGAGAGGTGTTCCCCACCCACCAGAGTTATCTTCCCAGGCAGACTCAGCGCCTGACAACCTGGCCCAAGATATTGCATCACATACTTGCCACACATGGACCTTTCTGGCCTGCAAGTTTCAGTTTGCCTACGTGGACCAACTGAGAAGTTCTCTGTGAAATAAAGGACTTTCTTTGTATCATAGGACGGGCTGTCCGTCGGGGTTGTAGAAGAGCACGTACGGGTAGAGAAGGGTGAAGTTCACATCTATATAAGGTCAACAGCATGCCCCCCCAGGCACAGCTGCAGTATAAACCCTGCAGAAGTACAGCAGGACCCCATATCTGCTGGTCTGATATCCGCTGATTCAATTAACCATGGCCAACAGCAGGGAAAAAAATATTTAAATATAAAAATAAAAAAAATATACAGGTCACAACTTTTAAACCACAATTCATTCAAATGCGTACTGTACAGGCAAGTGTAAATGTGATGAGGGTACGCCGGAAAACAACATCAGTACTGATTCATTCAGCCGATGGGGACTGTCCAGAGTGCTTGTGGGGAAAACAGTAGGAGGGAAAACAGCCTCCAAGAGGGTCTGGTGTTCGATTCAACACCCTTCCTGCAACTTCTGTGGCCAGGCTGGGTCCAGATATCGTGGACTTTTGGTCCCCAGTGAGGATTTGGAGGCAGCTGAAGTCTGGGCAGTCTGGAATATTCACCTTGACCTGCTCAGGCTTCTGCCATGGAGCAGTTCACTGACTGAAAGTGTATAAGTGAAGGAGCAGGTCCCTCACCCTGGGTTATTCTGTCTGGTTTTGTGCAGGAGGGCACTTCCAAGTTTGCCACTCTGGAGATCAGCCAAAAGCGAGCGCAAAAGAGGCAGCCTCGACGGGAACTGGTGAGAGAGCTGGGCATGGGGGCGGGGGGTGTGGCCCAGGAGGGGTGTGGCCCAGGAACGTGTGTGTGGGGGGATGGTGTGGCCCAGGAACGTGTGTGTGGGGGGATGGTGTGGCCCAGGAATGTGTGTATGTGTGGGGGGATGGTGTGGCACAGGAGTGTGTGTGTGTGTGTGTGTGTGGGGGGGGATGGTGTGGCCCTTGAGGAGTAGTAACTTGGCCATAAACCTGAAAAATGGGTACAAACAGGATTTCTACATCTTCAGCAGTACTGAACCATGATTGTGTGTGTGTGCCTCATGTGGTCCTATTTACCTTTCACTGAGCCTGAGAATGCATTCTGGGAAACTGTAAATGTACCCATAATCCATTTAATTCCTCAGAACAATATCTGAGCAATTTCCCTTGGTTAGGAATTATCTACTTAATACATTATCCTTTTCCTGTTATATTTGTCTACAATAGTTATATAGTCAGGTTTGTTGTTTCCGAAGCATACAATTGTTTCAGGGTATTAAAATTTAATTGTTACATAATAAAAGATTTTGAAAAGCAGGCTTTGGTTTTAATATTTTACATAACTTGATTTGTTGTCCAGTTTGCACAACATCCTCAAAGTTGTTGTATTACTGAAAAATTAAATTATTTAAAGTAACCCTCTTGTTCTATTGTTCTATTTCTGAGAATCAGATGACAGTTAAATTGTATTTATAAAAAACTAAAAGTTTATCATAAATAGATAAACTTCGGTTCAGTCATTAGGTCTTGGTGACTTTTCATTCCTTATTATTTAATTATAAACTTAACCCTTTGTTGTGTTATTTTATTGGTTATAATTAGTTGTGTAGCTGGTTTTCTTGACTCAGTGGTTGTGTCTCCTTTTCATTCCTAGGGTGTTATGCAGGGGACGATTCCTTACCTGGGCACCTTCCTCACTGACCTGGTCATGATGGACACTGCCATGAAGGACTGTGTGGAGGTGTGTGTGTGTGTGTGTGCGCGAGCTATCGTCACACCTCAGCCCTTCAGCTACCTGTGCCAGTTGCCACATCATGATCTCTTAGCAGCTTTGCCATGTTTGTTTAAACTGCTTCCAGTGGTCTGTTGGTGTTTTGTTGACGTGTGGGTAGGAATTCCATTTGTGAAATTTGAAACATTTAGAGTGGATTAGCAGTTCCTCTTTGAGAGACTAATAATTACAAATTGTGTTCTGTAAACTGTGCAGCAGTTTGCTGAATTCTGAGGCCTCCGACATTTCCTGAACTGAACGTCCCACATAAATACACTAAACGAAAAACTTTATTGTATTCCGTCAGGACGTATTCACACTTTAGCAACAGGTTAAATGTTATCAGTTTTTCTCACATCTGCAGTCATCTTTTTGGCTTTTCATTCTGACTGATGAATTGACAGATTGATTAATTGACAGATTAATAAATGGACAGAGCTTTATTATTGCGTTAATGGTTGCTGTACGCTAAACGTCCTTGGTTGTTTTCTGTTGCAGGGGGGACTGATCAACTTTGACAAGAGAAGAAAAGTAAGACTTCCCCTTTTTCACTCAAATTTCTAGGGATGCAATGACCAGGTGTTTGACCCCTGGATGCTGACCTCTGACCCTTTTATGCTTGCAGGAGTTTGAGGTGATTGCCCAGATCAAGCTTCTCCAGTTGGCCTGCAATAACTACAGCTTCACACAAGATGCTCGTTTCAGAGAATGGTTCTCCGGAGTGGAGAGGCTCACCGAGGCTGACAGGTGAGGGGATGGGGCTTCTCGGGGTCCTTCTGCCAGTCACCACCTGCTCAGGCAGTCACATGGTGTCCTATGCAGGCTGTTTTCACACACAGGTGTTCACAGATTGCCTTGCCTTGGTTTTCCATGGATAGTTCCAAAGATTTGATTTGCTAATAGGAAACTACTATCCCATTTAAAAAGTAAATTAATTAGCCTCTTGGGACACTTGTCATGAGAGCTGCCCTGTATATGGAGGCCACACCAATGGCGATTACATCAGGGTAGATGAAACTAGACTTTGGAGTGGGGTTTGAAGGTGCCTTTGCCGACCTGGTTTTCCATGTTGGTTCGCAGCTACGCCCAGTCATGTGACATCGAGCCGCTCTCGGAGTCAGCACACCACACCACGAAGTGCAAGAAGAACACCGGTGTCATGAAGCGCTGGAGCGAGTGCGTGATGCTTTCCTCCCCTTCATCACTCATCTTCCTTCCTGAACAGAGACATCAGCCCTTTATCTCAGACAACCATCCTAAACAGCAGCTTGAGTCATTGTGGCAAAACGAAAGTTACATTTGTGCCCTGATATAGTCACACACTCATAATGACAGTAATCAGTAAACTTGTATAATTAAACATTTTCCTATGGTGCTTCAGATGATACGTTTTTCAAACTAACTCTCTGAGTTACAGTTTACCAGTTCCTATGGCTCAGGAAGTTGTAGACAGTATTTTACTGAATAATTTCATGGTGCACTCTGATCTAAGGTCCACAGAAGTTAGTAATAAATATTTAATGCATAGTAATGGTTTCTGTGAGTGTACTATAATATGTGGTTGTATATATAATATTTTAATGTGTGTAATATGAATGTTTGGGCTGTTTGCGTTGTTGGCCTAAGATGCCGATCTGACATGACACCTGTTTGACTCTCTGTTCAGCCGTCAGACGGTCAGCGGAGAGACCAGTTGCATTAGTGCCGGAAGCCCCCACTCCAAATCCTTCGACCAGTTGCGCTACACTCCCTACGTGGGGGGGTCAGGTGGGGGGGACGGCGGCGACACCCTCAGCGTCACATCGGTCGGGTCCAGCGGCTCGGACACGGAGGACGTCAGCGTCAGCTTCATCTCCGACTCACCTGACAGCCATGAGAAGAAGGTGAGGGAGGGTCTACATGTTCTGGGCTCGCGTCACCGCTGTGGGGCATGATGCTGTGTGGTGACTGCTGTCACCCCATGTCTGGACATGCACTGGAATAGCACCTAAATGTTGGTAGCTACTAGATCTCCAGCAGTGACTGTCTGTTGTACCCCTTATGTGGTTACTTGCTCCTTTAAAATATTAAGAACTGTTCAGTGTCTAACATTTGAATTAACAATTGAATTTATGCATAAAAGCAAGAATCTTTGTACAGTAATTGATAGAAGCTGATATCCCACGATGACTGTAACCGCAGGTTCTCACTATACTGCCAATTGTCTGCTGTTGTTACCGTGGTGATGTGGCTGTATTTTACTTGAACCTCAACGCTGAATGAGTAATCTAACGGTGTTTATTAGTTAAGGGAAAGCGCTTTCTCTAGCCAGGAGTAATCACCGGTCTTCTTCATTGCTCCATATATCCTGTGTCTGAGAATGTTTAGCTGTTGGTCTCTCAGAATGAAACTTCTCAAGAAAATTCCAGCAAGTGTTTAATGGTCATTTTCCTCTGGTAACATTCACAGTGGGACTCCAAGCTCAAATAGTGTAAACTGAGGGCAGATTAGAGCACGTTTTTAATTGGCTGTAACTGTGCTCTTACAGACTGATATGGTGTAAAACTGGAAGTGTCTATGCTGAAAATAGTGTCACTTTTAGTACAGCTTGGAACTTCCAAAAGAATCGGACACCCCTGATGCTGGACCGTGTAATTAACTATTGTGTAACAGTTGGCTTCTTCCCTCTCCTGCCTCAATGTCACCATCTGCTGGCTAGTTGTGGGAGTCCACCTCGCTGTCATCACTGGATACATCAGGCATGGGTTCCGGCTCGGGCTCCAGCAGTGCCTCGTCATCCTCCGTGTCCTCCACGCCCGTGACGGCCTCACGCTCCCACAAGCGCTCGGTCTCGGGCGTGTCCAGCTACTCGTCGCTGTCTCTGCCCCTCTACAACCAGCAGACGGATGACTGCTGCATCATCCGCGTCAGTCTGGACCTGGACAACGGGAACATGTACAAGAGTATCCTGGTGAGCACCAGGCCAAGCCTGACAACACCAGACACATGGGAGAGAAATAATATTAAGACACACATAACAGCTAATACGTAAAACTAAAATATATGAATAATTATAAACAACACAAAAAGACTGAAATTTCATCACGCTGCATATTTAGTAACTTGTTTCTCCTCAGTTGTGTCCAAGGGATTGATATTTGTATGTTTTTCCAGTAGAAGTAAACTTTTTTTTGAAGTAACAGCACTAAGGGTAACGTCCACATGCCAGGTGTTAATGTACATGTATGAGGTAACAGGTATGTGCAGATTAATGAGCAGCCACGTCCCGAAAGGCACCTGGGCGGGTTTTGAAGGCAGTAGGAATGTAACGGACCTCATTATGATGTCCACGTGTGTGGAATACACGCAGTTGTACCAAGAGATTGTTCTGGCCACTGCTGGCTGGTCTTGCTCATGCCCGACCATTCCTGCTCATTCACGATCATTCCTGACAGGTTTCCTGCTGCTTCTAACCGTGCCTCAACTCTTTGTTGTAGGTGACCAGTCAGGACAAAACACCGGCTGTTATCAGGAAGGCCATGGCCAAACACAATCTGGACCACGAGGTGCATGAGGACTATGAGCTGCTCCAGAAGATCTCAGAGGAGAAAGGTGTGTCCTCCAGAATGGTGTTAACTTTGTGGATGAGCAGGAGTTTGCAAAGTTTATTGCCTCTGCATCCTCTCATTTTCACTCGTTGTCATTTTACCTCACCATCAGAGCTACCAGATCAAAATGTACATTAAAAATGGTTGGAGCCTAATATCACTGGCTTTCCATCCAAATGTAGTATGGCAATACAAATTATTCACTGATTCATTAAAGCTGTCATCAAGGACAAAGGAAGGACAGAAACATCCAATAATAACTACACTGAAATCACAGAGATGTGAAGTCCCTTGTCTTTTGATTCATGGTTTTTTACAGCGTGAAGCGGGTGTTTTCACGTCAGTCTATAGCTCTACCTGTATTCTTCCTTCCTTCTTTTTCTTCCATGCTTCATTCTCTTGTTCAACATTGTTTGTTTTTCCTCTCTCACACAGAACTGAAAATTCCAGACAACGCCAACGTTTTCTATGCCATGAACTCCTCGGCCAACTATGACTTTGTGCTGAAGAAACGTGGTACCCCCAGGACCGGGCGTTCCAAGAGCATGTCCAGCTCCACGCTTCCACGTATGAAGCAGAAGGGTCTCAAAATCGCCAAGGGCATTTTCTGAAGCCACCCCTTCCCCAGCTTGCGACATGTTCATGTGCGAACGGCTCGTTGGTCATTCTTCCTTCGCTGTGCCCCTTCTGGTTGTTTCAGTGTCGTGGGGGCTGCCAGGACCTTTGGGAGATACCACCTACATCTGTGTAGAGAGCAGGTTTGCGTTTGGTGTTCCTAAGCAACCAGCCCAGTGATTTTTGTTTCAGGTTCTGTGGCTGAGTCAAACTCTGGACGGGGGAGGTGTAAAATATTTGCTCAAGCCATGCCCCCCCCTCCCAAATGAGTGCTGCGAGACACCTAAGTATCCAGCAGCAATGAACTGATTCAGAAGTCTTAAAATATAACACTACAAACTGGGTCAGATTGAAGAATTACAAGATGGGAATTTGCTTAAAGGCACATCTTCGTAGATGGGCTCAGTTCTCTAAAGAGAGGCGGAGCCTAAGTCAGTCAGGTGACCACCCCTCACTACTGTGGATCCATGTTACATCTGTATATGAAGATTTAGTCAGAAGATAAAAACAGACTTTGAAGTGTGCTTGAACTTAAAAAAAAAAAAAAAGACCAAAATGTGTCCACATAAAAACAAGTGTTCACTAAAATGGACATTGATGTGTTTTTGCTACTATGCTGTGATGTAAAACATTTATATGAATATGTACACATATATTTTGCTAATCTTTTTGATTGCTGCTATCTGATAACCAATCAACCCGACCAGCCCTTTATTCAGTTCCAAACTGATTTTTCGAAGTGTTTGGAGAGAATTCAAGGACCTGGAACCTTGAGCAAGGAGCAGTGACGGTGTGTAGGCCTTGGTCTGAGGGCTGTAAGAACTGTCTGTGTAGATCAGTGTCATGGGTTTTCCGCAATGGGCGGTGGGTGTCATCAGCTTGCACCAACATGTCCCACAAGGTGTCTATCCAGGCTCCCTCCCTAACTGCCCAGCACCCTTTTCCAGAGGGCTGTGAAACAAACACTGCGACACTCCTCTGTTAAACAGTGGAGCCTTGCATTTCCCTAAAAGAGAAACATGCTTATTTCTGCCATTAGGAGTCAGGTTCACACACAAGAGAAAAACATGTAGTTGTCACACCCTATTTCCTGTATCTTTCCCATTTAAAAGAGCTAAACGGATGCTAATAACACCTACTTTTCTTTTGCTTGAAATGAAAACGTGAAAAAGGGCACCTGAAGCAGCAGTGCAGTTCCACATCCTGAGAGTATTTGACAAGCCCTGTGTCTTTTTGTTTTTTTATAACAATGTTTGCACTCGTGTCATTATGAAGCACTTAAATCAGTCAGTGCACAGGAAACCTGTGTCTGTCTTATACTATTTCAAGACGTTTCAGCAAAAAGCATCAAATCCTGGTGCCATTTTTCATTCACTTTTGATTTTAAAAACTGAATTTTTTTTGTAACCAGATGTGACAAATGAGAATCTGTGCTTTGGAAAAGAGTAATTTTGTTCAGTTCTAGTGTCCTGGACTTATTTATTGATTGTACATAACATTATTATGTAACTTTGTATATTTTTCCATTTCCTTTTTGTAATGATAAATTAATGTGTATATATCTGTACATATAAACACTGAATTTCTAACCTGAAATATGGTTTAACCTGCCAGCCTATTCCTTATTTTCCTAATAAGGGCATAATGCTTTTGAGTTACCTCAAAGTGCTGTTTATAGTGTTTGCCATGATCCAATGTAATAAATAACTATTGCATAATTAAGGAGTGTGCTTAATTATATCTAATTTTAACCTCTCAGTGAGAATCACGTCACTAGATGTGTAGAAACTAGTTTTGAAATAACAGGTGACTGATGATGAACATCTGCAATGTGATGCAACGTGTGGTGTGAAACTTTGACTGAAAGCTGCGCTTTTGGTTGCCAAGGGGAAAAAACACATCTTCGTATTTCATAGCAACAGCTTTAAACAGTTTAAAATATTTACCATAATCAAAACCAACTTTCACAAATTAGATACTGGTAATTCAGAACAGCAAGTAACCCATTCTGAAACAGACCCATATAGGCTGAAATGTATTTAATATTCACACTCAGAACCCATAAAATACTACTAATAATAATAATGTTACGCAAAGAGGAAACTTGGTTTGATTTTGCCATAATTTGGGTCTAACAATAAAACTGCCCACATTGAAAGATGGGAAAACACCGGCTACCGTGGCTATAGTGTCATATTAATAGTTACACTAGGTGGCAGTAGAGTTTAATAAGCCAACTTTACACATGTACGTTATATGTAAGGATGCAAGTTACAGACCTGTAAGTTACTTTTCCACACTCTCCTTTCATTCATGTAGTGCTTTTCACTATGTACTTCGTCATTTGTTCCTAGGTACTCAAACTTTAGTGTACAACAAGGACCAAGGGCCTTTGGGCTGAAGCTACTCTGACAGGCCTAAAGTTAAGTTCGCTTCTCAGAATAACTCTTTTCCAATACTATACTGCATAAGGATTCAGCCCTTTCAGACGATCAACAGAACCCTGTACACTACACTGACACAGCCTTGCAAAAATGTACATATAAACACTGAATTTCTAACCTTTTTTGCACAATAATTTTTTTAAATGGTCAGAAAGATGTCTCCACAGTGAATTCACAACTGGATACTCATCTCTCATTATCCCAAAACATAAATTTTTATTTACAATATTAATTAAAGTACAATAATGATTAAAAAACAAACAAAATTTTAAAAGACACATAATACAATACAATAGATGAATTCGCCAACTTTTTCAAAGACACACAAATGATACAATAAAACAGGCCACCTCGACCTTTAAGTTGTTAAAGAATCAATATGGCGGGGCCTGACAGTAATAAATAAATTGATCCCTCTAAATCCCAAGTGGCTAAAATCAGGTCTTAAAAAGGAAAGTGATCCATGATCACAGCCTTGCAAAATAGTATTAATGGTATACTTCAATGTCTGAGTTTCCTTCCACTGCATCTGTTCACAGCTTTTAAAGGGCAGCCTTTATGGGTAAACTTACCACTAATTAATTACAAACTTGAACGACTAGAGATGAAAACCATTAAATATGTGCATTTTTAAACTCCTTGCATAAAGTGAATTCATACGGCCTGTTGTATGAAAGCTTAAACTCTGTCATGTTAAATTGTGCAGTTTTTACCTCAAAAGTGGGGTGACGTCTATATAACTATATAACAGTGATTATACTGTATACTTAACACTATATGACTGGGTGGACGTGTCCCTATTGCCAGCAGCGGCCTTTATGCTTGCCAGGTCATGTTTAATTGGCTTCCATAAGGTTTCCTACAACGCAGTATCCGCCCACTGCGGCTGACACGCTGCTCTGACTTCCGCTTTGACTTGTGCGCATGCGCGCCGCGCGGCTTTGTTTTTCTAGCCAAGATGGCGTTAAGTAAAACATTCGGACAAAAGCCGGTGAAATTTCAGCTAGAAGAAGATGGAGATTATTATATGATTGGTTCCGAGGTTTGTAATTTGTAGCACGGAGAACGTCATTTCAATAGCGATCTACCGCAGTGTAGTGTGTTGTTTATATTTATAAAACGATACAGAACGGTTGAGACGGGCTGACTTAATTGGTTCATTGTTTTCCTGCCCGTTCTGACCGAATGGGCTCTTACATGTGGCGGGTTTGGCTGATTTTTCAGGCGGTCCGTTTCTGTCTTTATATTTGTAACAAAACGAAAGTAACGAGGCTTAAGATGAACGGCAAAACTGTCTTTTTACAATAAAAATTTCCCATCAACACGACACGCTCGAAATGGGACCTATATGCTTTTATTGATCAGTAAAGTCGTAATTATGGGCAGCAAGTTACAATTTAGTTATTTACGCAATTATCCAAATGCAAAAACATAACGTTGCAGTCATAAGCTGTAAAACATTATGCTGAGGGAGATGTACTTGACATGAAAAGGCTTTACATTTTACTTGCCGTTATGTTTTTGGTGTATGCAGGTGGGGAATTATCTTCGCATGTTCCGTGGATCTTTGTACAAGAGGTACCCCTCACTTTGGAGAAGACTTGCTACAGTAGAAGAGAGGAAGAAAATAGTAGCTTCATCGCACGGTGAGTTCTCAGTCTTTGTCCAAGCGTCACAGGATCCAGACTGGCCCTCCTTTTTTTTTCCATATCTCACCCCGTAACGAAATTGGACATCAGGCAGTAGGGTGCAGACCACAGTATGTCCCAGACCGTTTTAAAGTTTTGATTTTTATTTGGCAGCAGTATCTTCAGTGTTTTCTTTGTGTTAGATCATGGTTACACAACTTTAGCCACCAGTGTGACTCTGCTGAAGGCGTCTGAAGTTGAGGAGATCTTCGAAGGGAATGATGAGAAGTACAAAGCTGTCTCCATCAGCACAGAGCCCCCTGCGTATCTCAGGTAAGGCCTGCCTGACCGCTGAGCAGAGGCTCATTCTGGTAGCTGACAGTATACAGCTCTGAAACCATCATTCTGCAGATGCATGGTTAAACTGCTCTCAGAAATCTGTTTGCAGCCTTCGATAGATCACAGAAATTTCCATATCCCATTGGTTAATAGTAACTCTTGTTTACCTGCTTGCATTTCTGTAATACCTGCTTGGCTTGACTTTCTCCAGTGTATAGCTTATACAGGTTGGTCACGCATCTTTCATCAATATATGAGCCAAATAGGCTAAAACAGTTGACTCGCTTCTGCAAATAACGATGTAATCCTAAATTCTCACATTATTGTTGGCATTCTGTAATTTAGGTTAATTATTTTGGTGGGAGGGGAAAGCACCAAAATGTTAAATATATTCAAGGAAACATTGGGTTAGCAGCACTAAATTAATAATAGCTTTTATTGTGATTGCTTACATATACGCGTTTCCCATACGTGTCACAGTGAAATTTGTTTTCTGCATTTAACCCATCCCATGAGGAGAGCAGTGGCCACCCACACGTGGTGCCCGGGGAGCTAGCATTGAGAGTCTTGCTCAAGGACACATCTGGCTGAACTGGGATTTGATGGGATGTGTGCAGCATTGTGCAGCATTGTTCTTCAAGATCCCAAAGTGCATTTTAAGACCTGTTTAAAGTTTGGCTACAACAGTAGGATCACAGTGTTGATGCGTCACGTATTTCTGCCTGCCTTCCCCTTTGCCCACACGCCTCACACCTGCCTGTGGCCTCAGGGAGCAGAAGGCAAAGCGGAACAGCCAGTGGGTTCCCACGCTGCCCAACAGCTCGCATCACCTGGACGCCGTGCCGTGCTCCACCACCATCAACCGCAACCGCATGGGGCGGGACAAGAAGCGGACTTTCCCGCTCTGGTGAGCCCCAGGGTCCCAACACCCTGCTATTCCACGCCTCACAGAAATGCAGGGGAGAGCATCGCTATGAGGACAGGTCAAGGAAAGGTCACAGGTTCAGGTTTCAGAAATGTTCCTGCTGCTGAAGCAGATCCTCACATCAAGGGTTGCTAGTAGGGACTCTAATTTGTTAAAATGTAAGATTTGGGCGCTGATTTTTGATAAGATCGTTAAGGCAGGTCATAAGTATCTTAAAGTAGTAATTGCTTTCACACGCTTGTCAGTTTATTTTAGGGGCTGTGTTGCGAGGGTTGAAGGTGATGACGATGGTTACTAAGCGAATGGGTCTGTAATAACCACTTTTTGTTCAAAGTTTCTAAGTTTTAAAACCAAAATGCAGATTGTAAAATATACTTATTCATTTTCTCTGTATGTTCAGTAGCTGGGTTAATCTCAATAAGACAAAGCGTAGATACGGCGCGTGAATCCGTCGCCTGCTGTGGAGGCGATTACGTTCTCTCAGTGTGGTATGTTCTGGTACATGTTGAGTGCAGCTAATATGGGAGCCCATTTGATTTTGGCTTGTTATTGGAGGGGGTGTAACGTCGCATCTCACCGTCCTTCTGCAGCTTTGATGACCACGACCCGGCTGTGATCCACGAGAACGCCATGCAGTGTGAGGTCCTTGTCCCCATCCGACTTGACATGGAGATTGATGGGCAGAAGCTGAGAGATGCATTTACATGGAATATGAATGGTACAAGTTTTTTTCCCTCTTGTCCAATGGAAACATCAGCATCATCATCCTCTTTTATGTTCACTGGTTTTATCCAGAAAGCATCATCGTGATATGGTTCTATTAACAATGGCCACTTCCCTAACTAAACGGCCATTGATTACATGTGCGTAACCTTTGACTAACTGTTTAACATAAATTGACTTTTTCAAAGTCACAGTCACTGTTTCTTAGGTGACATTTGGCTGTCCTCCAACCCCCAGAGAAGCTTATAACCCCAGAGATGTTTGCGGAGATCCTTTGTGATGACCTGGACCTGAACCCCTTGACCTTCGTGCCTGCCATTGCCTCAGCGATCCGCCAGCAGATTGAGTCGTACCCGACGGACAGCATCCTGGATGACCAGACGGACCAGAGGGTCATCATTAAGGTAGGCCTGGTGCAGATGTGCGAGTGGATAGGGTCAGCTGCTACGAGCCACAAGGTGGGATTGAAGCGGGACCTGAAGTGGCTTCACACCATCTTTGGGTTGGTACTTTCCGACTTGTGCATTGGGTGACTGGAACGATTCATGTCATCTCCTGTCTTTTCACTGGATTCTGATTTCTCATCAGCTCTAACATTAGAGACTGATGCTGTCCTTTGTGACCCGTCTTTTTCCACTTAAAGCTGAACATCCATGTGGGAAACATCTCCCTGGTGGACCAGTTTGAGTGGGACATGTCGGAGAAGGAGAACTCTCCGGAGACATTTGCCCTGAAGTTGTGCTCGGAGCTGGGCCTCGGCGGGGAGTTCGTCACCACCATCGCCTACAGCATCCGCGGGCAGCTCAGCTGGCACCAGCGCACATACGCCTTCAGGTGCCCGTCGCCACACAAACGCTGTGTAACGTTGGCATGCGTGCACATGAACACTGACAAGAGTCTCACTCTCTCACACACACACACACACACACACACACAAACCAATACAAAACAGAGATCGTGCTGCCACAGACAGGCCTGCACACTCATGCTTAGATCAACACAGGACAGAAGTGTAAAACCAGGGCAAAACAAAGTGAACATCAGAGTACGTTGGCTCTTAACACCATGTACGCTGCACACTGTGACAACCTGTTCAGTCCACATCTCCTGTATAAAGACGGATCACACGTGGAAACATGACCTTTCTTGACATGGATTATCTCGGTGGTGTTCTTCCCTTGTTTGGCT
Source organism: Chitala chitala (assembly GCA_025773905.1). Taxonomy (NCBI): domain Eukaryota; kingdom Metazoa; phylum Chordata; class Actinopteri; order Osteoglossiformes; family Notopteridae; genus Chitala; species Chitala chitala. The sequence goes on from JABJVR010000035.1 coordinate 1,830,315, forward strand.
GATATGTAATGTCTAACTGTTGAGTTGTCATTTCTTTGCAGACAGAGAAGTTTGTTTTTAATTGTACTTTCAGCTTTTGCATGTAAGATAGCGTGTGTGTGGTGCCTGCTCCACTGCATATTGCTGATTTTAATTTTTTTTATTATTTAACCATGTATTCCACACAAAGGCAGATTTTATTGATGGGTTTGTGCTGTTAATCCTGTGCAAGTGTCTGTTTGAGACTCTAATTGTGTCTCTCCCTGTTCCAATAGGTCTGATTTCAGGTCAATACACTTGTGCATTTCTTGATCTTCCCCCCCCCCAGCCTTAACCCCCTTCCGAGTTCTCTCTCAACTTCAGACCTTGGGAAGCTGAGTACCTCGCACTTTTTAATTTTACTGTTAAGGCCACAGGGAGTGGTCGCTGTGGTTCATTAGCACATGTCTGTAGGAGTTGTTTTGGCCGTCTCAGAGACGGAGTGATCACACGACGCCCGGCAGACGGGCCGTGACATATGACCTATAGACACCTATGTCGCTGCCTTTCCCAGAGCTGTTGCTCAGACAGTGTCAATGAACTCTGCCCGAGGTGGAGCACTGCAGTAGCTCTCTGCGTGGGGAGACGGTTGCTGAAGCTTTAATGCTGCTTTGGGGACTGGCTTTGTTGATAAACGGCCTTCGAGTGTCCTTGCTGCACTGAGATGCACAGGATTGTTTATGCTTGAAGGAAGGCATGCCACATATAAATTCTGCACATGAGCACTTAAAAGGGAAAAGCTTTGCATGATGGAGTTTACCAAAACTTCATTATAGAAGTAAAATGTAAAAAAAGTACACAAATATGTAATTTCATTAATAGTTAATATTTTATTCTTTCATTGTAAGCGCTCCAGTCTCTTGATTGCAGAATTTTCTCCCTCCCTGTTTTACTCATTGAATGATTGGCTGATGTAATCATGTAACAGGCCGGTCTCTGTACAGCCCTCATAACCCTCCGCCATGGCAATTTTTGTCTGCAGTGAGAACCCCCTGCCCACTGTGGAGATTGCGATCCGGAACACAGGTGATGCTGATCAGTGGTGCCCCCTCCTGGAGACCCTGACAGATGCCGAGATGGAGAAGAAGATAAGGGACCAGGATAGAAACACCCGGTAAGTGTTTCTATCTACACAACGGGAAGGATTACAGCAGCTTCTGTACAATTCTTCGTACACTACAGACTCCAAGATGTTTGGTGTAAAATAGACACTAGGATTTACTGCATTTAAAACCGGGTTAAACAATACGACTGTTATTGGACTTTACAGTCGAGTGTTGTATGGATGAGTGGAGTTGGCTGGAAGTATTGCGTGTTCAGCATGGGAAGGGTGTTTGTTTACATGTTTGCGGGGGATGTTTCCATTCCAGACGCATGAGGCGACTCGCCAACACAGCCCCAGCGTGGTGAGGTGCCGACCTATGGGATCTTGTGCCATGTGGGACCCTGTTATCAGGCATCTCACATTTCTGAGAAAAGCCCAAACTGTCAGGACTTGTCATGAGTGGATGGACACTGAAACTGCCCCCACAATTGGGTCACCATCCCCCAGTTCTGTCAGCTCATAAAGCATCAACCCGCACAGGTGTCGTACCTGAATCCCCCTCCTAACACCAACCTTTTTGCCTACCTCTACCCACCCCATCCCCACTGTACTGCGGTCTACACTCACCCCTGCAACAGATTGATGCTCATGTTGTCATGGTTACCCATTCAGCCTTGGGGTCCAAAGTTTAAAATGTCACCTGTAATGTATGACTTTTTGTTCTACTTGATGGCAATGGTTTGTTATATGTGCTGTTAGCACTTTAATTTTTTTTTTTTTTTTGTAAAGGAAGAAAATAAAGATGCTTTAAATCTACCTTTTTTTTTTAAATCTGTGATAATTGCCTGACTGTGGGTCCACACTTCGTCAGTGATTCCTCCATGATAGTACAGACACTGCAGGCCAGTTGTTTTAACGACACGCTGGTTTTATGAAATAGAGAAATTTTCACATTAAAACAAACTGATTTTCTGTTGTAAACCAAAAACTTTTGCAATTAAACACAACACTGACATCTCATTAAAATGTTGAAAATTATGTTTATTTTAGAAGATGTGGACACAAGTATAAATATTCTGTTTTCCAGATAATCCACAAATTGAAAACATTGGCTAATGAGGAAGAATGATGACGCGCTCTCCTGTATTCTCAGCTTTTTGTGTGTTGGTTTTCACGGTACTGCTGTAGCTCTGTGTGCCCCTCACCCTCGTTTTCATGGTGTAAGTGATTTCTGTTTGTCAACTCTGGCCTGCGTCACAAAGACAGTGAATATGGCTGACTTCAAAAATCTGCTGGGGAAACAACATTCACAGTCAGCAAATAGGTGAAAAAGGCCTGGCCAGGGACCAGCATGCAGTCTGTTATTCGCTGGGTAGACTGGTGTTGGTGGCACACAGGCAGCAGCCATTCTTATGGACTATACCAACTATTCTAAGTGTTCCCCTCTTGGTGTACATGTATGCAGCTCAGTGTTGTCACACCTTGGACTGGGATGTTTCCAAGCCATGTTCTGTTGTTTTTTCAGCCATAGTTATGTTTATTGGCCTGCAGAACAGTGAGTGGCACGTTTTTTCACCTATTGTGGCTTTGTGATATGTTGTGACGCACTTTTGGTAAATGTCTGCTGCACTCCAATGCACAGGCTGGTGTGATCCTCCATCGAACTAACACTACAACAAGACATTCCTTTTGCAGAAGTCACACGCCTATACATAAACCGGCAGTTTTCCAGTACCTAAAAGAAAAAAATTAACTTGAGGCATAACGGTTGCCAAGGATTCCCTTCTGTCTATTCTGGACTGATTGACAGGTAGGAAGGCACCTTGCACACCTCACAGAAACAGCACACTGGCATTAAGGAATGGAGGTCGAACCATTCCCTGAAATATCTGGTTTGGACAGAGAAGTGAGTTGACAGAGAGGGGGGTATTAGCCAGTCTCATTCAATGCTGCACAATCCTAACACCCAATCAGAATCATTCCCACCTTACTCCCCCCCTCCTCCTGTAACTCTGTCTTTTTAATGGTGTGGGGCTGCTGGATGCTGAACATTTTCGGGTGCCTCATGGCCTCCTTCCTGGCCTTCATCACGCCCCTGCTCATCTGCTTCAGTGGGACGAGGAGCACCACTCAGTTCCTCTGGGAGGGGGGAATAGTCATGATCGCTCTCAGGGGGATCAAACAGGAACTTCCTGCAGGGAAAAAAAGTGAAAATGGCTCCCAATCCTGTGCCATTTGCATTCCAAGCATAATTTATGATCAAATTTAAGATGATGGTTATAGCTAACCATTTATGTCCTGTAGGAATTAAATCAAGCTGATAACCATGAACAGGCAAACTTCAGGTTACTAAATATTTAACCATTATTTTGCCTGGTGCTCTAAATGTGTATATACTGTCATGCAAACAATGACAATTATTTGGATAAAAATGTGCTCAAAATCTAAAAGCGATCCATTTTCAATTAATTTTCTCCATAAAGATGACTGACGGAGATCGGGTTAGTCTAAGATTTAGCTGCCCTAGCCAAAAAAATCTCTAAAACCACCAGTCACGTCTGCAGACACTCACAGAAGACCTGGTGTAACGAGGATCTTCCTGCCTCCAGGCTGAGAAGGAAACACATCTTCCAAAAAGAAGTACACATGTCCAACCCCAATGCCTGCAAGGAAAGTAACAGTAACAATTAGCATTTATAAGTGCGGTGTGAAATGTGATGGGAAAAGAAAAGGGTTTGAGTTACAGAATGGGAGGGCAGGTGGAAAACATATAACCTCAAAAGTTATAGAGAAGTGAGCATTTTAAAAAGGTCAAGGCTTTAAGCAGATTAACCATTACATGCTGTGTTTTTGCAATGCAGATTAGCAAAAATAAGATAAATAAGGAACAAAGTAACAATCCTCAATAAACCAAGGAATGAAATTTTCCCAAAAAACATAGTATCTACCATATCACTCATACAAGAGCCCATGTGCAGTTTTGTGTGTGTAACTGCATTTGTTCTTTTATAAACAACCTCTAGTGTGTTTTGGTGGGGATTTTCCTCCCCCGTTTCCTCTTTGTGGAGCTGTTCTGGTTTCGCATTGTTAATCTAAAAATGAAATGCTGCGAAGGCATGCAACAGAAACTGTTAACCAACCAGAAAGCCTTGCAAATACACAGCCACATATACACCTTATGCTATTGGTGGGTTTGGCACAGGCAGAACATAAATACATGTTAGTTATGGTCACTAAACTAAAAGGGTCAAATAATAACACTTGGACCCAACAACATAAAAAGTAAATATTTTCACCATTTAAATTAGTTTTTTCTGTATCAGTCAGTGTCTTCCATGGCGTTATTAGTTATGTTAAGTTTCCATCCTAGAATACCACACATTATGGTACCGATGAACGCTAAAGTTGTACTGTGGCGGCTGCGTAATTTAAAAGACATACCTAAAAGGTCAATGATAATTGAGTTGCCAAGCAACAGGGAGAAACCCATGAGCACCCAGGGCAAAAAGGGCGCCTGGAAGTTGAGAAGGCCAAAGAAATTCATGCGTACGTAGGGGTTCCTTCGACTCCACACGTACACCAGCATGATGGTGAAGGCCTGGCCGAGAAAGAAAAGATTGGCAAAGAAGCCAAACAGCTGCATGGAAACGTGTCAAAGGAAAACTGTTCTCATTACTGACAAGTCTTTATTTACCCTCTCATGATCAAATCAAATAATATACTCTGCTCTTCCTGAGAGTAGAGTATGTTTGTGTACGGCTCCATCTTGGCTGTACCATTACTCACTTAATTAGAGGGGGAACTGCTTTTGATTGTTTTTGGGAAGAGGGGCTGGCCCTATTCCACTGACAGTGGAAAAAAAACTGAAATAAACTGGTTGCCTTGGCCCAGGGTGACCCAATTCTCATCATAAGGAGTTAGACTGACCATTAAAGCACCTGTAACTTTCTGGTTATTAAGTCTAAGGGGTAAAGAAAACCCCAACTCTTCCTCTCTCTCTGATTGCACCAGATCAGTATTCAATGTGAAAGGAACGACAATCGGCAGAGCCGTGAATGAGGCACCAGCACAAATACTATCCATGATCTGACAGTTGCACAGGCAATACAAAGACTACTATTTAAATGAGTTAACTTCAAAAGTGAAACAAACTGAAACATGCTTTTATAAACACTTTTACCCAGAGGGTTTGTCTGTTCAAGCAAAGGGCTGACAGGGCTTTGCTGAACAGATGGACACCATGGAAATTTAACAGTAATTAAAGTAAAAAGGATACAGTTATAAGCACCCCTCCGAACAGAAACATGAAGATAAAGTCTGCTGTGCGCCCTCGGAAGGACCCCTCCTCCAGCATGCGGCAGTATCGAAATCTGTCCCGTCAAGGAAGCTGAGAGCATTCAAACAGGTCCTCTGGGGGCCAGTTATGCAAATTAACCTTAGAATCTCTTTTAAACCACGTCTTCATAAATGACAACTACGTGGATGGCTGATATTGGGCATTACAGCATATGGCCTTCAACAGGAAATAACCAGAAACTGAAAGGATACAGAAAGATCATGTTGAACATAAAACTGAATCCAAGAGGGCCAAAAAAGAGGAAGTTGGTTATCAAGCGCCAAATCTTTAACAACAAGAGGACAGTTTGCATAAGTACAATATTTTCAAACGTTTGCCCAACTTTCAGCATTTAGATTCTGTGCAATGCAACCATGCAATTTACTGGCGGTTTTAATTTATTATAAATATTTCTGTCTTACCTGGTATCTTCTGATAATGAGGTCAGGATTTAAATACAGCTGAAAAGGGGTGATGAACTCCATTTGCTGTAAAAATAAAACTGCTTGAATGTCATAGAGACTAAAGTTGTTTTGAAAATAATGTCCTGAGATCTGCTTTAGCGCGTTGCTGCGCACGTGCATGCCTGTTGCAATACTGTATCTTATAGGCATTCCTATAACACCACTGCATAATATTTAAAACTTAATATTACTGCCAGCTACCACAAAATTTAAACTATATATTTCTACTCTTGTCCACATAACAGGCATAACACCACTTGTTTGTATTTCGAAATCAACACGATAAAGCCGGACTGTATTATTAATGTTTATTAGTAGCTAGACAATTAGAATTAACCCAAACCTTCTGGAACAAGGTTTTGGCACAGTTTAAACATACCTTGCACAAAACAAACTCTACAAACTGCATTTATTACCTAAAACCATGTCAGAGGTGGCCACTCAAACTTCCAACCTGCAGTAATTTGGTAAACGAGATGGCAGTACCTATAAACCACGAACTTATTCTGATTTTTCTAGTTGCTTACCACAGCTGCAGTGGTCAGGACACAGGCAGTCGTGTACGTTCTGGTCACTGCAGGAATCTTCAGATATTCATCCGTGAAAGTTTGAGCCATGTTTAGAGTTTAAATATCCCTAAGATGGGTTAGAGACGTTTGCAAAATTAGAAATATTACAATGTCTCCTTTAAATTCACCCCGACAAGTACCTTTAGCTGTCAGACAAGAAGCACGCCCACCTTCACATGAGCGAGTCCGAAGCCGCACAGCACGCGCTCGAGCGTGGGAAAAAGTTAAACATCAAAGCCAACAAAACCAATACAAATGAAAAACCGCTTACTGGTTATTAAAAGTACAATATTTTGGATGTCTACAACACATACAAAGATAAAAGACCTGTTTAAAAACGTTTAACCAATCGGTTATCGATGTAGATGACTGATGTTAAATGTGTCCTGTGGGACTGGAAAAGAGACCGCGTAACGTTACGACGCTCATGTTGATCGCTTTCAGAGCCTCCACGTGGTGAACGTGTAAACCAAACAAGTAACAGCTCTTGTCTTACATCAGAGGTGGGTTCTGACCACTATCCTAATCAAATATCAGTCACATCGCTGCTTTTCCACATTGTTATTTATCATTTGCATCTCGATGTGCTGTTTTTTTTAATGTACCGAGAGGAAACATCACCTTAAAAGAAGACAGTTAAAAGTGAGACTCTCGTGCTTTAAGATCTGTAACAAAAATATAAATCACGTATTATAATGTCACTCTAACTGCATAATCAGAGCAGAAAATAAATGGATAAATCAGGAGTGTTTAAATGAAACCAATAATCATTAATTGTATTAAAATCGTAATAATCGAGAGAAAAGAGGTGCCAAAGAATGCTTAATCAGGAGCTGTGTCTTAAGTGATTATTAACAAGAAATGGATTAAAAGTTCAAAAACATAAAAATACCATTTTATTAAGAAGACGGGTTAAATAAATTTAAGGGTATTTGTCGCGAGTCAATCCTGTAGTCGTACCGGTCGGCAAGTAATACAGCTATTTACACAAGAAAAGCGAGGCCTTATGGAAGGATTGTTTCACTGCCACATAAGATGTTTATTTAAGTTGTTTGGAGTTTTGCCGAACGCTTTGTCTGGAGCGCCAAATCAAATTCACAAAGCATTAACGCAAAATGAATCAGCGAGGACTGTTTATTTCTCAAACTACGCAATGCATATATTATAGCCCTATTTACATGTAACAGGCGGGTTAAAGCAACAAGATGAAAACGTTGATATATGAAATATACAAGTATTTGGTTACAACAGCGGTGCCTCTGTATCGATGCAAAAAAATGTTATTCAAAATATTTATTATAGTTCTACTCTTAGTGAATGCTGATTTAGAAGTGAATGGTTTGGTTTGTGTATTTTACAGGTCATGGTGTATGTCGTTTTATTTAAAACTAGTTTTTAGTTAATGTTCACATGACAGAAGTCCGGATTCCATGCAGCTTCCGAGCGCGGCGGATTTTATCCCCAGTTAGACAGACTTACCATTAATATAACTGTAAATGTTATTTTGTTTCTTCCACGCCTCCATGGTGAACAATGAAATGCCGTAATTCATTCATTCATTCATTCATTCATTCATTCACCTTCTATACCGCGTTATCCTGGTAAGGGTCATGGGAAGCCTGGAGCCCATCTCAGAACACACAGGGCGCAGGGCAGGGGACACCCAGAGTGGGGCATCAACCCACCACAGGGCACACACACACACTATAGGCAATTTGGATCAACCAACCAACCTAACTTGCATGTCTTTGGACTGTGGGAGGAAACCGGAGAACCCAGAGAAAACCCGCCAAGCACAAAGAACATGCAAACTCCACACACACAGACTCAAGGCAGAAATTGAACCTCAGGCCTGGGGGTGCAAGGCGATGGTGCTAACCACCACATCACCATACTGCCCTGAAACACCATAACAAGTATTGTATTTTATCTAAAAATGACCACTGACAGTCTTCACAAGGTGGGGGACACCATTAGGGGTCCTCCTAAAGCTCAGTAACCCAGGGCCGAGGCTATAATTCACCCATCAGGGTGTCTACCTAGACTGGGTAAAACCTGGGGAAAAGTGCACTTTTATACACTATATTCCATAACATACAAGATCAGAACTGGTTATAGATCTCATAATGCAGAAAAATATCCAGGAAAGTTGAAACAGAAACGTCATCAGCGTCCAGCATTCACATGGCAACTGAGTGCGTCCAGCATTGACATGGCAACTGAATGCATCCAGCATTGACACGGCAACTGAGTACGTCCAGCATTGACATGGCAACTGAGTGCGTCCCAGTTAACATGATGTTGTCCAGCATTGACACAGCAACTGAGTGCGTCCAGGATTGACCCGGCAACTGAGTGCATCCCAGTTAACATGATGCTGTCCAGCATTGACACGGCAACTGAGTGCGTCCAGGATTGACACGGCAACTGAGTGCGTCCCAGTTGACATGATGCT
>JABJVR010000035.1:1839301-1850881 GCA_025773905.1 Chitala chitala
TGTCCAGCATTGACACGGCAACTGAGTGCGTCCAGGATTGACACGGCAACTGAGTGCGTCCCAGTTGACATGATGCTGCATTGCCGTTGTAGTTTTTGTTACGGATATCACCAGTAAAACACAAAGGTTTCCAGAAACTTGTAAATCCTCATATTATATTTAGACAAGCATATATGATAATAGTGGAAAAGAATGTAATTTAAATTGGGCATACAAGCACACATGGGACTTACATCCAGAACTACTGTAGACACTAGATTTCTCCATACAAAAACACTATCATGAAGGCTTTGGTTCTTAACTGAGGTTTTTATTCTGCAAAACTGATCACTAATATTAAAAATTTAATTACAGTAAAATTCAGGAAATTCTATATACTGTCACTTGAGTGCAGAAATCATGGCATAATCACATGCGCCATACAAAATTGATCACGTAATTGGAAATCTTGGTTTTTTGGAAACATTTAGATTTAACTTTTCTCTTTGTGTTAAAGTTCTTTATTGCAAGGGCTTACAAATCCACAACAGCTAAAAATTCCTGATCGGTCTGCCATAATGTACTATAGGTAATTAGTATTACGTTTTGTAAACAAACAAAGGATAGTAATAAAAAATGAAAACTATAAAATACCAGCACGATAATGTTAAAACTTCTTTTTCATATAAAGATAAACATAAAAGGCCCTCTTTTTTAAGGTAAAACCTTAACATGTTAACACAAACATGAAAAACTCATGGAGAGGTACGTTTCAGGGACAACTAAAATGTACCAAAAAATATGTACATTCTGAAAGACCCTATCTGTCATCAACGTAAGGACTGTCGACTTTAAATTACAGGCAGGGGTGGAGAAAAAAAAACATCTGAGAACTTTCCAAAACGCAAATTAATAAAATCGGTAAAATGTTTTTAAATTTAGGGACTTTTTCTTCTATGCTATTTTTAAAATATTGTACTGAATATATAAAAGTGAGCCTTAGTATGAGTGATTTACATAGAACGTCGATCCGTTATGACAGATGATTTCTTTTGGTCTGGTTCATCGCCACTGAGTGCCGCCCACAGTACTTCAGAACTATTAACGAGTTAAAGCATGTGGATGAAGAACACTCAACATCTCTTCTCAAAATACTTTATAACCTGACACGTACGTTGAAAAACGAACACTGCTCTTCTTCAGTTATATGTGAATGTACTTGGTGTGGAATGACAAACTAACATAACGTACGTATTTCTCCTAATTAACGCGCCCGGCCGCGTTACAAGTTATGTGCAGGGCGTGTCTATTTGAGGCCAAAATGTGCAAATTATGAAGTTTTTAAAACCTTTAAAACGAGAAGTTCAAGTTTTAAAAAACCTTTAAAAACAAGTTGTTACTAAAAAGCCTAACGTTCTTCTACATTCTTTAAAAAATTGAAAAATTAAACTCCCATTAACTAAGACTTTAGTCATTATCAGAGTTTCCGTTAGGCATATGAACACCTTATTATTGTACTCCAGTACAATCAGTTTGGGATTCAGAAGCGGTATTTGTCCAAATAATGTAGCAATTTTGTATTAATGATCTTTACTTGTAGAAAATGCATATACTTCTCTGCATTTACACATTCATTCCCGCAAATCGGCACTTCTACGCATTGACCGCGTTTGTATGTCACCACTTTAATCGCGTAAAAGGGGTGGACTTTACCGTGTCTTGTACTGTATAATCGGGTGGGGAGTGTCTGTTAGAGCGGGCACATTAATTAGGAGAAATACGGTACCTAAACAAACCGCTAACAGTTACCTTTGAAAGATGAAAATTCTGAAATCAGTTTATTATTCACTCCTGTCTGAGAATATAATTACAGACAGTAAAATATAAACCAAACTTTAAACTTCAATAAATAGAAGCATAGCTGCAAGTAAAGTTCAAATACTGTTGAGAGGTACATAGTGAAATGTTTTTTCTTTTCCTGAGAATACAGTATTTGTATGGAAAGTAACGTCTTTTAAGTGAAATCTTCAGATTACTCATTACTTGTTAATTTGCATTCTTGCCTGGGTGAAAGAGACACAATCCCTAATAACTGCACATGTTATGTTAAGGCCACCCCAAACGTCACTGAGTAAACGTAAGTTTGAACTTTTCCACTACCATGTTCGGAGATCAAAATGTGATTCACAGTGCTGCTGGCTACGCACCAATGGGGATGTTGTTTTAGGAGCTCTGAGAGATAGTCAGGACACCAGTACACCACGGCCTTTATAAACTATTAGCACCAGATGGCAGTTACAGACGTTAACAGTGAAGTCCTGGCCACTTCACCCGCCCAGTCCAGTGTGGTACTGCTGCTCCTCTGTGCGTCTGCCGACTAAGATGGCTGACATCCAAAAAAGTCAACTCCGGTACTGCGGGGATACCCCTCCAAAACCTGCATTCCCACAGGGCCAAACTTCCAGTACTGCCTGCCGCTGAAGAAGTGGGCATAACCTACAAAAAATGAAGAGGCAGAGGGCAACGGTGACAGCCCATTATTAATGTGAACACAAATCGAGGTTGTTATGACAACACAGCCACAATCATTTTATTATCCAGCACTGAACTGGATCTCTGCCCATAGATTCTAGATGAGATTACCGTATTGGTCCCGAAAAGCTGCACTGATGCTGTTAGGTATGCCCCACCAGTCCTGAGTGCTTCTGGGATGGGCTTTGTCCACGTGGTTCTCGTGGGGTTGTAAGTGCCAGTAGCTCCCTTCCTTGAAGAAGTAGATGCCCTGGGCACTGCCCTCCCCCCACGTGAGGGCAGCGTCAATGTGTGAAACGGGCAGACCTAGGCTCTCCAGAGACTCAGGCCCCCTGATCTGCTTCTCTGCATCATACACCCAGTAGGTGTGGCCTGGACAGAAAAAACACAGGCTGTCCAGTCAGGAACATTGGTGTAAATATAAACCTGGGCAAAGCACTACATCATGCTTATAGGTGGCCTGGTGTCTCAATGGGTAAAGCATCAGGCTGGGAAGCAGAAGTCTCCCAGTCCCTCGTTCAAATCCCAGCCCACCCAGGTGTGTCCTTCAGCAAGACACTCAGTGCTAGTTCCTTGGTTGCCAAGTATGGCTGCTCACTGCTCCCTGCTCCCCCCAGGGGGATGGGTTAAATGCAGAGAGCAAATTTAATTGTGACATGTATATGTATACAGTGACAATGAAAGCTGATTATTCATCTCCCTTTTTTACATTTGGAGGCAGGTTGTGTGGTTTAGATGAGTTTGTGATTCAATTTTACTGTTTAAATCCCATATTACCGTTGTGCCCTTGAGCAAAGTTCTCAACCTGCATTGCAAATGGTATAAAAAGCAATAATATGCATGAGTCTGCTACAGAAAAGCATTCGCTCCGTATTTTGTCTCTTAACCTGGCCTAGTTCACACTGTGATAACAAAGATTGCACTAACAAAAACATGGTGCTCTTCATTCCATTTAAATCTTGTCATGAATCAGGGTTTAAGTAGGGCTCTACTTGCACAGTTGGATCCTCTGCGTTTTAATGCTACTTTGTGGTTACCGCATGGCTGCTAACTGTAGCAAGTGCTGGCTTGCAGAGGCCTGAGTTTTTTTTTTGTTTCTTTTCTTTGCTACAGAAATAAGGCGTGATGCAGACTTCACAAGGAAAACATGAGCATGAAAAATGCAAAGATCTGGAATAGCTGTGCATTTCCTCATCTAAAGTGGGCCCTTTGAAAAACTGCTCTGTTTACTGTAGGATGTTTACATGTTTGACACCTGACCATAAACAAAGTAAACCTCACCAGCCTGTCTGGCACAACATGTATGGGCACCATGGCAACTGCCACCTGGCAAACTGATGCTCCCTTCACCTACCCTGGAAGAACCATATGTTCCCAGACTTGTCTTCAAAGGCAGCATCCACACTCTCTGGGATGTTTTTCCAGTGGCAGGATGCCAACGCGGGATAGCCCTCCTGGAGGCGCCCGTCCCGGATGCGCCACACATAGCTGGACTTGAAAAAGAAGAGCTCCCCCCGGATGGTGGAGACAGCGTCGAAGTCTGTGTGGCAGGCGTCGGGCTGCGAGCCAACGGAGAACGATCATGAGCCCTGTCCACTCTTCTATGGCAGCACTACACTCCCCTAGTGGCTAACGGCAGTATGACACATGGCCAGAATGGTCCACCTTACATTCAGTCCTGACATGAACTGTAAGTCTGTAAAAGGTTAATTGAAGGTGTTTGGTTACAGGGATTAAATTTAGCATTTTATGCTCTCTACATCTCAGACCAGATAATACACTGTCAGCTAAGGTGTAGTATTTTAAATAAAAAAGGTGAAAAATATAAAAGTGTCTTTATTTATTTAGAGTGCAATGTATGAATTTGTAGTATGAAGTATGGGTGAAGTATGAATTTAACTACTGAAAGCCACAGTCTGATTAACAGAAAAAAACATTAAATCTGTTAAAATAAACACTACTGATGAAAAAGGTAAAAATCCATTAGAAACTAAAGGTGCATTACAATGTGCATTTTAGGTTATTGTAAAATGTAAAGGTGTACAACTAAACTATAAAAACTAACAGAAAACCCATATGTAAGCACACAACTGTTTTTGTAAATGTGTTAAAAATCTTTTATCACACTACAATTTTCTAAACCTAAAAGTTCTTGATGTTTAGAACCACACATGCAGTGGGAACAGGTCATGCATGCTACATGCGATGTAGGAGAGCGTCTCCTCACCACGGAGGGAGATGCGTGGTTCGAGGGAATCTCATTGGTCGGAATGTTGTTGGTCTCCACGATGGCGTGGGGCAGGCGCTTGCCATACAGGTACTGGATGCCTTCCTTGTCATCGTCGCTTAGTGCCAGTGGGTACGAGAAGCTGTAGAAGGGGGACATGATGGCACTAGGCTCCACGGTGTGCTGCAGACCCAGAACGTGGCCAAACTCATGGGCCGCCACCTGGAGCAAGTCTGTGCCTGGGAGCAGGATAAGGGAGAGAGGTAAGACGTGTTAATGTGAGAGGCCACACGTGTTAATGTGAGAGGCCACACGTGTTAACGTGAGAGGCCACACGTGTTAATGCAAGATGCCAACTGCATTAACATAACAGGTGAGACACGTTAACACGAGAGGCCAAACGTGTTAACTCAAGAAGCCAGACATGTTAATGCGAGAGGCCAGACGTGTTAACGCAAGAGGCAAGATGCATTAACATGACAGGCGAGACACGTTAACACAAGAGGCCAGATGTGTTAACGTGAGAGGCCAGATGCGTTAATGCCAGAGGCCAGATGTGTTAACTCACTACATGCTATAAGCAGTGAAATGGATGGAATCTAATTGGTTCCTTTTTCCATATGCACCAGTTAAGAAACTCGCCCTTCTAATGTGGCACACAGATGGTAAAGGCAAGCTTTCCACAAGTGGAAAAAACATATTCAAGATTCCTGTTAACAAAGAATTTATAACTGAAACTTAACAAACATGAATTATTTAAATGTCTGAACAATGCAGTTGACATGGTGTTTTTAGATAGTCTTTTGTTTTTCACTCTTTCTGCTACTTAATTTCTGACACGGTTGTTTAGACATGCTCAAAGTTCCCCCAGTGTTAGCTTCAGTGCTACTTTACAGTGTTCCTCTTTAAATTTGGGTCAGAACCAATTGTTAACTGAAGCTGACCTGAATTCCCATGACCAGCATCTACTCACCCATTTCATTGCCCAAAGTCCAGATCTCATCATAGTCGAAGTGGATGTCCCCCTCTCTCTGTGTCCCGGGAAAGAAAGCATGTGCCAGTATCCCCCCTGGGCCATCAAAGGGCAGGTTGTCTCCATGCCAATACCTGCAGTCAGACATCAAGATGTTAGCGATGTTTCAGTGACCATTCATTAAATTAGGACCAAAAAAGCTCTTCAAAACCTGACCACTTGTGCAACAATGAGAATTTCACAAGGCACTGTACAAACAAGCCAGCTGACTCCTTTGGTGGCAGAGGGTATAGTCATTCATAAATCCAACTGTATTCAAACATAAAATGCTGTTTTTTCTTAAAAGCTATTTGGGTAAAAATGTTCTAGCTGAGCAGAAAAATAAAAATAATGTCAGACCAGTGGTGTAGGTTTGTTTCAGCTTTATGGGGGGGGGGGGTCACAGTATGTATAACACCCAGTTAATCACATGGTTAAAGTAATCAGGATGCATGGTGACTGGGGGGGACAATTCACTCCCCTCCAAATTTTGGAGGGACATGCCTACAAACAAATGTACACCTATGCTGTAACTTGTCCTGAATCTTCTGTTACTAATGTTGTGTGCTAACAGGGATCATAGCAGTTGACTCAAAGGTAAAGAATGCACTGTAAACCATGTCCACCTGATCTCAGATCAGGACTTGGCAAGCTGTGGGTGGAGGCTCATTTGGTTTTCATCAAAGTCCCTGTATAAATGAGTGCACTCTTCCCAGAGAGACCGAGGTTAGCATATTAGAACAGAATGCATACATTCCCCCTCCATGGGCTTAATGTGGCCCTGGACACCAGTGGGAGGGCTGCTTGGCTGTGCACACTGTAGGGTTAACACAGCTCTGTTAGCATCCATGTCCTTGTTTGGCTGATGGATCCAATCACATCACAGTGCACCTTATTTTAACAACAGCTGGTCCTGGTGTTTTTCAACATGTTGCTCAGATATCAAACATCACACTTTAGTAAAGAAAATTGAGAACACCTGTATTCTTCCTGCACACTTCATGGTTGTGTTTTTAACCTGCCCCCCCGACTACACCCCATTGCCTTTGTCTTTGATATTTTGTCAAATGGGACCACCACTGTGTAAACCCAAATGGAAAGACTAGTCTTTTCGCCACACAAACCATTTATCTCTTACACCCCCCTTCCATTGCGCCCCCACCCCCGTCACAGTGCCTACAGCATCATTTAACACAATGGTCCTGTTTTCCAGAGACCTCAGACAGCCATGTTCTGGAAAACATCTCCTTCTGTGTATAAAATGCTATTGGCAGGCACTTCCAGTTCGCTTTTTTACTTCAATGTAACAACTAAACTCTAGAGTTTTATCATAACAATAAGCCAGAGGTTATACAGGATTCTGGATTACGCTCGTAACTCACATCCTCCTTAGTTAGAGACGTGAGGCAGGATGATGACGATACATTTCATGCTCTTATTAAACGACGTTATTACAGTGCGGCGAGACACGGTCAGTAGTTGCACACAATATGTGTACGCTTTAAAATGGTAAAATTTAACAATAAATAGATTGGCCTAGTAATGACTCAAAATGTGCTTGACAGTTAACAAGCACTGTTAAATGGAAATACACACGTTCCGTTTAACAAGACCCAGTAAAGCACCTCACAGGCATCACATACATGCTCATCGCATTTGTCCTGTCAACCTCGGAGCCTCATTATGCAACAGCAACAGGCGAGACTGTGCCGAGCACGACACGCATTCACATCACGTGTGCTGCACTGAGAGAACGCTGAACCATGAACATATGTGAACAGCGTAAGACAAACAGACAAGATCCTGGGAATGTAACATACAGAATACTACAATACAGCAAGATACACAAACAGTGCTTACACACTGAATGGGGCTTACGTGTTAAGTGTTATGTTCTAACACTAAATTATTTAGAGTCCTTCTACAATGATGCAAACCGTAGTGAGTTTTCGTCCTTCTCAAGGGTGTGCTGTGTCTCGATTCCTGTGCTGCCTGGGAGAGGCTCCAGGCGCCCATGACCCTGTCCAGGGTCAGCAGTGGAAAATTAATTAATAAATCAACAAACGATGCAACATAACTTTAGAAGAGCTAAATGTAGTGTTTAGATACATGGCTTTTCTTATGTCACATGACATATCCGTTGTGTCACTCCTAGAAACACCAAAGGCGGTGCGCTAAGCTGTCAGGACCGGCCTGCCTGCCTAATACGGAAATGTTTCCATTATAGAGCAGCGCTGCCCTCAGCACCGTAGCACGATAACACTGCTGCAAGGCTAACAAAGGGAACAAAAATGAAACAACAGTGGTTTGTGAAAGCACAGCATCGACAGTCCCTGCACCAATGGCTGACCTGTTTACCTGCTTAAAATTTTGAATATTTGAGGGAAAATATGTGGTTTCTTTGTGTAACAAGAACATAGACTCAGAACGTGTGTGTGAGCAGCCTCGTTCCATTTGCAGGAGAAAAACACAAACAAAAAAGAACTATTCTTTAAGAACATATCAATGTGTCCTGTACAGTACTTGATATCTGACATGTGCAAATGGTTACATCATTGGAAGAAGTTGTACAAATGGTTATGGGCCAGCAGAACAGCCTATCTGACTGAGCTGAGGGCACACAGGTGTCACTCACCTTTTGAACTCGATGACGATGTCAGACTTCCCGCCGCTGACCTCTGTGAAGGTGAGAGGGGTGACGTCACTCCACAACTTTAGTGCCTCCTGTAGGATGCTCCGCATTTTGTCCTCACTCATCTGCCATGGGAAGTTCATGATTCTGCACACACACACACACACACACACACACACACACACACACACACACACACACACACACACAAACACACACGCACCATGTCACTTTATACTACACACTGCTAATGTTATAAGCTCTCTTTTATCCAGTTATGTAATACTACAAGCTCATTTTGAGCTCAGAAAATGACCCCCCCAACCCAGAAAACAATTCTGTTGCCATGTAGCCTTGATGTGGCATGCAGATACAGTGCCAGTGCCACACTTATGCAGAATGGAAAGATGGGTTGGCTCTAGTACCCACTTCTTCTCTCTGGCTTTTGACCCAGTATGAGTTTAGTGCAATTAATTTAACTGCATTAATTTAATTTTATTTTGTTCCTTTACATATGCCTTTAAAAAGGGGGTTTGTTAATGAGTGATGTCTGCAATTTAACGTGTCAAGCTGCCTGATGTTCCTCCTTCTACATCACTATTATCTGCCTGTTGGCATTTCAGTCGGGTGCAGGTTAGCACACAGCCATTTTGTGTGTGTGTGTGTGTGTGTGTGTGTGTGTGTTTGTAGGTTATCATTGTCATTGAATCCTCTGTGTATTTGAGGGCATTTGGAGTTTCTCACTGGATAAACCCATTCTGCGCAAAACAAAGCACGCTGGGATGGATTTATCATGATGGTCTGGCAGACACCCTTTGCATAACTACTATGAGTAGTAGTATAAGAGAAAAGCAGGTGCAAACTAAAACCTTGGGGGGGGTGTTGTGTGTCTCTTAATGAGGACTGAAGCTGGAGGGCAAAGAGGGGTAAGAGGGATTTACAAAGAAAAAAATGGTGACAGGCTTGAGCTTTTCCGGGATTGGAATGTGACAAGCCCCCCCCCCCCCGACTGCAAACCTGTTGACCATGGAAGTCATTAGTGAAAAAATGTAGGATGTGATGAAGAGAAAAGATATGAGGTGCACGATTCTTTAGAATCCAGATGGAAAGATGTTTCTATATTTTGAATTCCTGTTGATTTTGTTGAAGTTAAGGCTGTGTTTTATACACAGTACAGACATGAACAGCAGGACATTCTGAAAAAAGTATTAGGTTGTGACCTAAATGCCAAGCAGAATATGAACTGTTTTACCTTGAAGCACAATATTAATCATATACAGAGAGAATTGCAATCCATTTTGTGTAGGAAAAAATGTCACTAGGAATCTTAGCTTCCTAACATAGTACATAGATGGTTTTGTTACTAATTATTAAAGAATTGAACTTAAAAACCTACACATGCTGACAATTGAAGGCACAAAAGTCTCCCCCATTGAGAAATATTTGGTCATAAAGTAAGAAAGGTGTGTTAAAAAAAAGTGATGTGGATAAATTAAGGCTGTTACTGAAAAATTGCATTTCACACAAATTGCATGCATGTATGGGACAGTTTTGTTATTTAGATTCCTGTACAGTTCAAAGGGTGAATTCATGAGCATTGTAAGAGCGATGTTCTCACTGATAGGTAAGGTCAGTCTTTGGCCAGCGTTCGCCGAAGAGTACGAAGCGTTTTCGACGCAACCAGCCCCCACGCGCCGGATAGTCTGGGACACTGCAGTATTGCCGGTTCCAGGGCTCAGTACTGTTTCTGTGTGATGGCCCAGGAAGGTGTTGACCCCTGACCTGGAAGTCCTCCTTCACCGTGTGCTGTGCATAATGAGCTCTTCCTCTTTTCTTCAGGGTTCCATCATGTGGCTTTTCTAGCAATCCCTGAAACACAGTTCACAGTGTGAGAGAAAGCAGCCTTATAAAAATTTGGATAGGTCACAGGTCTACTCATGCAATATAATGAAAATTAAAAATATGGAATGAAATCCACTACTGGTCAAAGGTTTTAGAGCACCCCCATTTTTCCAGTTTTTATTGAAATTTACACAGTTTAATGTCTCAGTATATGCAGAAAATAAACATAGAACAAATAAAAAATTGGACATCAAAAAGAAATAATGAAAACATTTTCTGTACCAAAATGTCATCTAAATTTTTGACTCAATGTAGCCACCTTTTGGAGATATAACAGTCAAACACGTCAGACCTCTTCCTGTCAAGAGTTTCCTCTGCTTTCCAAGTGCCTTTTGATGGTGTAGAAAACGGTACTTGACACCTTGGCTTTCTTTGCAATTTCTCTAAAGGAGAGACCTACACTTTTAAGGTTTATAATGGTCTTTATATCGTCCTTTGTTAATTGCTGTTTTCTTGCCATTTTGATAGCAATATACTATTTCCTACAGCACAGTATTGTCCAAATATTGCTTAAAAGGTGTAGTAACCAACACTGCTTTTATACTGACAGAGGGCTTGTAAGTAATCAACAAAAGTTGGGACACCTGCAGGAATTGTTAGAACAAACTTTCAAGGCTTAATTTATGTAATTTACATGACCTCTTCCCTGAAAAAGGCATTTTTGTATAACTCCGGACATACATCATTTCTCAGTTTTTGTTAACCTAAACTTCTTTTTCCCACCTTTGTCAGTTTACTGCTTACCTTTGTACAATTTCAGGTTACTCACTGGACTTGAACTGCTTACATTTCAATAAAAACTGGAAAAATGGGGTTTTCTAAAACTTTTGACCAGTTGTGTATGTTTGACTAAATGTTTTTTGTTTTACAGAATTTCCAGATAACTCTATCTCCCATTTAGCTAAGGTCCATTTCCACAGGAAGTGATATGAGCTAACTGCTGTCTTTCCTGCTCATACCTATCTCTGAGAACTCGTTGGAGATTGCGCTCTACCACAGAAGCTGTCTTTACTTCTAGGTGTTTTCTTTCAAGCAGTATGTATGACTCACAGATGAGTGTAACATCAGAAGAGACAAAAATCTAGTGAATTCAGAGGAGAGAAACAAACTGATTTTAATATTGGGGCTTCAGAAAGCACGGTGGCGCGGTGGTTAGCACTGTTGCTGCGCACCTCCAGGCCTGGGGTTCGATTCCTGCCTTGGGTTTGTGTGTGTGGAATTTGCATGTTCTCCCTGTGCTTGGTGGGTTTTCTCTGGGTGCTCCGGTTTCCTCCCACAGTCCAAAGACATGCAGGT
>JABJVR010000035.1:1850981-1899979 GCA_025773905.1 Chitala chitala
TGCTGTGTTGAAAAAAAAAAAAAAAATATATATATATATATATATATATATATACACACACACAAGTACAGTATACTTGAATCTTTTAAAATGATATGCCTAAAGTAATGACACACCAGTTTTTTTCGTTTATTAAAACTTAACAGAATTTTATGTTGGATTGTTATCTTTTGTAATTAATTAATTCTGTATCTTGGAATATAAATATAACGTTGCAAAGTGCAGGGCTCATTATACCCAGCACACCTTGGGGCACCCTGGCACAGTGCCAGCTGTACATAACTAACTAAGTGTCTTATGAAAAGTGTGTTGTGTGTGATAACGCTGTGTTATGTCTACATGTAGTTGCTGTTGATTGCTGTGTTTAATGTACTCATTTATGTATGTACATGTTTGTTGCCCTAGTCAAGAATGTGATCAAGAACAGACATTTATACTCGTGTTTTGGGATGTGTGATTATATTAGGGAGATTCAGAGGTTGGTTGAGAAGTTGTACTGGAAAACTGAACCCTCCTTTAATTTGAATTGTCATAAGGTGATGAGGGGTTTGGATACAGGCCTGTACAGTAATTATGTTGTTAATGTGGTGGCTGGTTGGTAGAGTCAAGTGTGACCTTTGGAAAGCTAGAGCCAGTCCTTTAGAGTGGATTATGATGTAATTCAGTTAGGTCACAAAAATGCAAAATGACAGTGGGATGGTATTCTCCAGTTGTAAACATCTATTTTAAATTTTTTGTGACGTTTACATCAGTAACCAAAGTTTGGTTATGTTTCTGTTATTTAATTTGTGATTTTGGTTTTTGGAATGGTTTTCTGTGTTTATATTATTGGGTGATGTTTTTGTGTTGGAGTGTTGACTTACTTTGATATGTTTTGATACGTGATGGTTTTGTTTAAAATTTTACCTTTATGTGGGTTTTGTGTTTTTGTATGGACTTTATAGTTGTGAATAAGTGGGGTGCATGGGAGATATGGCTATAGTAGGGAACAATTGGAGGGGAACTCATAAACCTGCGTCTTTTAAAATTTTTAAGTTTTGGAGCTGAAAATATTGCGAATGTTTCTACTTTAAAATTTTAACTTGATTGATTTTTAGTTTATTAATTAATTTGTAACTTACCGAGAGGAAGACGTGTTTTATTGCGATACAATATCTATATTTTTGTCTCCATTAGAGCTTGAATGACAGTCAACTACTTAATCGGATTTGTTCAATCGCTCGCTGGTTAGCAAACCCTAACGCTAGAGTTAGGAACTGAATTTGGCCACAGGAGGGCATTAGGCACCACATTTCCACAGATGCCTCTAAACGACTTTCGGAAGAGTACGGTTGAAGACCGTAGGTCCATTATATTAATCCATGTGAGAGAGGTTAACTGCTACATTTTTCAAAGCTTGGACAGAACGTCACGTTTTTGTTAAATAAAATCGTAATTCTTTTTACGATCGACTGTATTACTTTGCAAATGACGAAATTCCAGGACCAAATCCAGATGCAAGCGAATTTGTGCCACACATTTAAACTCTATTAAATTCTAATAAAAATCATCGGAAACAAAACGTTTGGTATAAACGTCGACTTTCAGGCGAAGAATCAAAATCAAGTTATTTTGATGGCACCGATATCAACATAACAAACGTGCATCATAAACCTTTAAGAAACTAGCTACGAATTTATGTAACGCTGCAATCGCAGTCATTCGCCACGTGTTTTAGAACAGACGCGGTGCGAACCTCGTCAGTGTTACGTCTGCTGGACAAGAACAGAGGCGCGATCGATGGACTATTAAGGACATTTTACATTGCGTAATGACTTGTGACGTCACCGTCAGTCACGAGACCCGCGCGCGTCTCCGTCGCCCGGCCGCTTTTATGAACCGAAGAGCGCAGGCAGGGGAAACATGGCTGTTGCTCCTAAGAACATCAGAAGAACGAGTTCAGATAGAGCCGCCAAGACGTAAAAAGCGTTTGTACTGGGTTTGGCAGATAGGAAGAAGAGTGTAATTTTGAGACTTTGACGGTCGCTTGGTTACTTGTGTGGGACGCATCGCGCTGGGAGCAGCCCGGAGGTGGTGGGTCTGTTGTGCGGGCAGTTAGCCGGTGTTAGCTCGCTGACTGCTGGAGGCAGGCTAGCCCGACGCTTCGCTTTCCGTTTTCTGGGGGATGTTCTCCGTACTTTCCTATGGCAGACTGGTTGCCAGGGCTGTCTTGGGCGGACTTTCCCAAACAGATAGCCGGGACTACAGCCTGGTAACCGCGAGCTGTGGATTCGGGAAGGATTTTCGGAAGGGGATTTTAAAGAAAGGCATGTGCTACGGCGATGACGCCTGCTTCGTAGCCCGTCACAGGTCCGCCGACGTGCTGGGTAAGTGGAGCCGCCGGTGACAGCCAAGGTATTCCTTGGGTTTAATCGTACCGTTTCTTCTCATGCCGTTGGCCGGATTGCATAGTGTCGTTTTAGGGATCGTAGCAGGAATACGGATGTGCACTGTTAGGTTCGCTGCACTCGTTAGCTCGTGCAAATTGCCGACATGACTTTGTGCACATGGCCGTGGCTGTGTCCTCCTCTGTGGGACTCGTGGGAAGCGTTTAGGATCAGTGTCAAGCTAACCCTAACTCTACGTGTGTGCAAATTAGCATCTTTGCTTTGCTTTTACGACTTCTCCCGATTTAACGTATAGCTGTTGTGCGCGTGTAATGTCGAGCTTTTGTTACATTTAAAGTAACGACAAGAGTTAAGTGACAAAAATATCGTTTGGTCCAGCAGCGCTTTTGCACATGACCTTTACTCGGTAATCTGGTTAGTGTGTACTTTTTATTCCAGTTTAATCTTGGATTTAGTCGTGCACGTGTGTTGTCACTAGGGGCCCGGAGTTGCACATTAAGGAGAGTGCTGTTCCTCTGACAAACATTCGCGATTGCACAGAGAACGGGCTCTGTTTTAATGGCACTGATGTACTGTTTTAAGGCTGTTACACAGATATCAGTTGGGTTTTCAGCAGTGCTGTCGTAGCGGCGCACCATCCGGTCATTATCCACCCGCTTGTTCTCGGCATTTGCAGGGTGGCCGGTCCCCAGGGCACAGAGTTCAGCAGTCACGCAGAGCATTATGTATCAGTGTTTCTTCTAAATAAAGCTGCTGCAAATCGTTTCCTTCATCCAGGATTTGACGTACCATAATTTAAAACTATGTACAAGTAAGGTTGCCATTTCAGTAGTTTTCTTTCTGTAGTGTAATAATCAGTATACCAGTTGTAGCAGCAGTTCAGTTTGTTATACACAGGGAAAAGTGTTGGATTTTTACACTTTGGATTTTTATTTGAAGGGATCAGTGTAAAATCTTACAGAAGGACTCAGACCTTTGACGCTTTGTTTGTAAATCTCTGTAGAGGTCAGTCCACTACATCCACATCAACCTCTTTACTCGCACTAGACCCCGTTCAGTTATACTCATGTAATCCAGTTTGTGGATCAGCAAGACTGAGACTACGTACAGTTTTTGGTGAATCCATTTTTCCGCTTATGTCAATCAGATGAAACCTCGACCGTGTCTTGTGTGTGGGTGAATTTTTAATTTTTTCCTGTCTAGGAATTAGTTATTCTGTTGGACGATTGCAGGTTTATGGGTTCTATAATGGCTAGATTTGATCATATTATAACACCGAAAGACTTGTCGTTTTGTTCTGTGTAGTAATTTCACTCCCACCTCTAAGCGTTACGTGTAGTTTGCTGGCTTGTCCGGCCCGAGTTTAGAGCAGTCGGCGTGACTCATCCTAATTCCCGCCGAGACCGCACTGTTCCCTAGATTTGCAGGAAAGGATTGTGGACTCAAATATAGGCGTAAGATGTTTGTGTCTTTGTGCTTCTGTTCGAACCGTCAAGAGCAAGCGATCAGCTCATTTTCTAGTAAAAGTGGCAATAGTCCATGAACGCTGAGTTTATAACATCTCAGTTTAAAGTGACAGACTCCACATGTTGGTCGATAGTTCAACTAAAGAAGGATTCCTTATGCTATTCTGTTGTGCACAGTTCTCGGACCTTGGCTTTGTCATTAGTGTTGTATAATTGTATTTTCCTATCCGGCTGGTTGTAATTTCAGATGACAGTGAGCATCTGAAGTGCATTTACCGGTCTGGTCATTTGTCCTTATGTGACACTGTTTCCCATGCGTTTAAATCATGCCAAATCGCACAGCTGCCTTTGGGCGTATTGCGTTCAGGTTCTGCAAAAGATCAGAAGATGCGGTTGTCTTGTGCTCCTACTCTTAGCAGGGTTGTCCAGCCTACAGCCTCAACACGCACAGACTTTTTGGCGCATGGTCTTCTCGCCCCTGTTGTGATCCTTCTGTAGAGTTTTGTCATTGTTTATTTGTCCAGCTGCCGTTTTAATTCTGCTAAAGGCCCGCAGTGCTAAATTTGACTGTTCTCGCTATTTATACAGCTGTGTATGTTTGTAAACCGAGTTCGGATGGACTGCACAAAAAGCGGCGCGCGTGGGATTTTGTCATGGAATGTTTGGCCATAGGTCTTGCGCTTTAGTCACGTGACTGCGTTTGATCTAAAATACTGTCCCCGATCTAAGTCTCACATGTATCAATTATGTAGATGTTGGCACTGTTTTTCTACACCTGCTAGTTCAGTATTTTTCCAACACTGCATTAGCGCTTAATTGTTGTTAAAACGTTTGTGTGTATGCTCATGTAACGTATTGGGTCTTCCTTGATTGATGGACCACTGGCATTGTTCTATCGGTATCGGTTTAAAATGCTCACGCAAAGTTTGTTGGCGTTACGATGTTACTTGAAATATAGTAGAGATGAGCCCCGTTTCGTTGCTGGAGTGTCGTCACTTCTTTGTTTTGCCATTTTTCAGTTGTAACCATCCCCTATTCACTGACCACGTGGTTCCCTATACAAAGTTCTCATATGACGCCAGTAGTCACAGCCGGCCATATTGTAGGACAGCAAACAGTGCAACTGGCTGTGCTTGGACATAACGTAATAAAACATCATAATGGTGGTTTCCTGATGGGTTCACTTCCTGCATTGACATTCTCAGTCACCTGAGGAAGCTGCTTTTCTGTTTTAAGTAGCAGACAGCACTAATTTAGTGTATAAGCTCTAAGTAAAGTGCTGTCCACCACAATGTCCCACGCTATTTACTAATGTCTTTTTCATGGATCTAAATGCACACGTCACTTTAGCCACTGTTCCTATTGAAGCTCTAGCCAGTTGAGCAGTTCTTGTGACTGAAGCTCCTGCCGTCTGTGTCCCAACAATAAACCCTCTGCTAAAGTCACTCGAATCTTCTCCTTTTTTTTTTCTTGATCCATAATCAGAATCATCTGAGCCTGCTCAGCATTGTTATACGTGCCTCAGAGCATGACTGGGGGGTCAGTGCTAAATTGTACCATGTAGTGCCCTTGTGTCAAAGTGTCTGTATTTATGTTTCTCCACTCATTTATTTAGGTTTTTCCTTTAAGTTGTCATAGTGTGTATTTCATCATAATACTTTTGTCCCTTCAGTATGCTTAAAGGTAAGATTTTAGTTTAGCTTTCACATGCATTTGCAACTGATATGTAGTGCATTGTTTTTTCAGTGGCCAAAATACATCTACAAGCTAAATACAGGCTATGCTTTGCAATTTGCAGGTTTTCACCATTTCCCAGTGCTCTGCTCCCTAACCTGACAAATAAGCGTGGGTCTGCTGAAAGTGAATTGTTGGCAGTGTAACTTTGGAGGACCACACACCTCCTCTCACTTTGCTGTCTGGTAGGCGTGAAGGTGTTACATATGGTAGAAATGGAAATGTGTGAAATGGGGAAGTTGATCTGAAGGTTACAGTAGAGAGCAGCTTTCATCTCCTGGATCTGATATTCTTCTGAGTCTAGACTCTTTAGATAGACACTACATGGTAACCTTTAACCCTTAAATGGGCATGTGTGCCCACTCTGCCCTTAGAGTGCCAGTGTCATGTGGCTTAAAAAAATGAACACCTCACTCCTTTACTAAACTTGACCAATTGCTTTATCACTTTTAAAAGATGTTGATTTTAACTGACGTGTATAAATGTCTCTGTCAGTGATCTTGAAGCCAGATGGCCATGATTAGTAAGGAAAATGTAAATGAGAATTATAGATTGTTGGTGAATAATATTGTTGTGTTAAAGACAATTTTTGCAAAGTCCCATGCAGTTGAACATCTTGATATATTAAGGATGTGTGATGGATGGACAACACAGTGTTATGGGGAAAAGCACACCTATGAATTCTGTGGTGTGTGACTTGACTGATAATCATGTAGCCATCACAAAGGTGTACACTGAAAGAAATGCAACTTGAGGTAATAACTCAGCAGATCTCATGTTTATTCAACAAACATGCTTATTTTAGGCTTTTGTGAGCACTAGTTTTTTGTTTGGTTATGTAAAATACAACACCTCAGCCTGTACGTCCGTAGGGCAGCCGTACGTGTGAGAGCAAGTGAGGCATGGATGATAAGCGCAGAGACTCGGCTCTGATCGTCAGGGTGGTGGCGTGCGCCGTAGGCGTGACGGTACTGACGAGGCTAACGGCTTTGTGCTTTAGTGTTCCTCCTGCTTAGCACCTTCACCCTTAGGCTACACTTATATAAATGATGGACACTTGTATGGCTTTATGCTTAACATGCTGTAAAAAAAAAAAAAAAAAAACTAGTAACGTGGTGGTAAGATGATCACTCTGTTGTGAGCGGTTTTAATAGGGAGATGAGACAGTCATCAGGCTTCATTGGCTCTTCTTTACATACTGTAGATATGAAGAAGACTCAAAGTGTGTGAAATGTGTAGTTGTCAGAGGCAGTAATAGGAAAAGCTGCTTGGGATAATAAAATGTTATCGATGGGATCTCTTAAGGTGTTAAATTTTTATTTTTGTGCTTTGGGTGATTGTGGCCAAACTTCCCCCCACTGTTAACTCTAACCAGTGGACCAGGTGTCATGAAGGAGGATTAATCAGAAGGCAAGGTGTTTTCTGCACTGAGTAAGGACAGGTAGCCTTCACTGCGTGCGTGCGTGCGCGGGTGGAGGCACAGGTTACCTGTGTACTGTAGTGCTTTATTTACTAGTGTCATTTTCAGCAGTTGCTAGCAGGCGATGACACTGGCTTTTTGGGGCTTCTCATGATACTTTACAAAGAACACAATAGTTGCACGACTGAGTTAAAGTGTGACAGATCAGAATAGGACAGGGTCATGCATGTAAAGGGTAATGGAGGTTCTTGTGCTGCATGTTCGTTGGGTGAAGATGGATGAGGAGCCTTTTGAGGTCTTTCTAAAGATAGTGTGTGGATTTTTTTATTTATTTATTTTTTTCCCTTCGGTCTTCTCCAGCTTTTCCAGTGCAACTTTTCACCTATGATTGTGTCTGTGCCCAGGCTAGCAGATGTCTCAAAAAATGTCCCTTTCAGAGCTGGATTTTTTTTTTTAATTCCTTTTTTTTTGTAAGAATGCATTTTTTCCTGGAAACTTGTTTTGACAGTGTAAACGAACACTGCGTGGATCACTTGATAGGCTTGGTGTCTCAGTGCCACTAACCGATAAAGTATATTCCCTGGGATCCAGAAACGTCCACCAGGCAGGTTCAGGTCGCACCTGAGATGAGCCCCGTGTGTAAGACGGGTGCCTTTCTGCCTCTCTTCTTAGAAGTGCATCAGACCCCTGTTGTCTGTGATGTCTTACCCAACTTCATGTCAGCTTTAACAGAAGTGACTGCTATATTATCATTGACTTGGACCACCACTCTTCCAGTTGTGTGTGTGTGTGTGTGTGTGTGTGTGTGGCTGGGTGAGTGGGTATCTGTACATTGGAGAACTGCGCTGTCACGCTGTTTGTTTGTTTCTATGTGCGTCACAGGAGTGGCAGACGGAGTGGGCGGCTGGCGCGACTACGGGGTTGACCCATCCCAGTTCTCAGGGACCCTCATGAGGACATGCGAGCGGCTGGTGAAGGAAGGCCGATTTCTGCCCTCCAGCCCGGTGGGAATCCTGACCACCAGCTACTACGAGCTCCTGCAGAACAAAGTACCCCTGCTGGGTGAGTGCTCTGGTTTGGCCCCGCGTCTGGGTGAGTGCTCTGGTTTGGCCCCGCGTCTGGGTGAGTGCTCTGGTTTGGCCCCGCGTCTGGGTGGGTGCTCTGGTTTGGCCCCGCGTCTGGGTGGGTGCTCTGGTTTGGCCCAGCGTCTGGGTGATCCTCTTGGAAGGCCTGGCAGGTGGTCATGTGCCCTCTGTCAACAAAACAGATTGGTGGGGTCTGTCATTAAGTGAGCATTAAGCCCTGTGCACTTCATTTTGTTAACATCCACTGAATGCATCTTGTGCACGTGTCGTGGAATTTAAGGCTAGAATAAAGAATTAGATTTTATACATTTATTAAAATGGAGAGCTGTACATTTTTCCGAGTACTCGCATTAAAGACAGAAGACATTCAAATGCGTATAGCTTATGCAGACGTTCGATTGGGAGCCGCATGCAGGTATCGGCCAGTCACAAAGTGGTTAGAATTAAAAATGTATCATGGGTTCATGCAGAGAACCGATATCAATGTATCATGTATGTGAAATGTTGTAAGTAGTTTTGGATAAAAGCATCTGCTGAATGAGTAAATGTAAATGAACTTTCTCATGGGAAGCAAGAATGTTTGTGTGAAAAGTTACCCTTCACACACTCCTTGTTCAGGACTCCTGTCTGCTCAGAATATTATGGGTCAGTTACACAGAAACCTTCAGCAATGCAAGAAATTACAAAGCTTTAAAGTTATGTCATGTTCCTCCATGTGACTGTGTGTTCTCATTCAGAAGCAGGGCTGAGGAGTCGGGAGTAATTATTGGATTACTGGGGTCACAAAAAATATTCTGACTCTGAAGAAATGTACCTCATGCTGGTGTATAAATTGATCAGGTGTAGAAGTGGACGCCCTAAAATTTGAGGTGTAATATAGGTTTAGATATATATTCACTGGATAAGTTGACCTCCAAAATAATGATCAAGTTTTAGACCTAGGCGTTTCATATAAAATGTTTTATTTATTGTGTCCCGTTAGGTTATTTTGTTATATGATTAATAAAATGGAGTTTAGTTATAGGGGGATTATTGACTTAAGTGAAAAAGACTGTGAGACACACAACACTTCACACACTTTTAAATTGTCCTTTAAAATGTATAAAATTTGGAATAGTATAATGTTTTTAACCTTTTTGTCAAATACACCTCAGTAACTGATTTAAGGTTATAAACGAATGTGTGGGCTGTGGAGGGGACACGCCATGTGCATACACTAGCAACACTCTTTGTTTGTTGGGTTACTTTGGACCTGTGTGGTTTATCTCGTAGGCTGTATCGCTTGCATATAACTCCATTTAGGAAAATGGCTGGCTTGACACGTCCTTCCTCATGGCTCCGATGTCCTCCGTTTACTGGCTGAACTTTTGTTTAGTGCAATGATCCTAACTCCACCCAAAGTAACATGAAAACAGATGAAAACATTGGAAGGTTTTCTCAGTGTTCTTTATGAGCTCTTAAATAGGAGAACGATCCTGGAAGGAACCTCACTGTGACCTCAGCTTTTCAGTGGTTCTAGATTTCAACAAGATTTAAAGTGTGAAGAATGTGGGCAGCAGATTACTATGGAGCCTGCGTACACATATGCACGTATACACACGCATACTAATATGAACCGGAGCACGCATCCCAGTGTGTATCTTCAACTCGTAAAGTCTGTTTGGAGGGAAGTATTGGGTCAGAATGAGCAATGACCAGGTCAGCCATGCAGAAACGTGCCTTTGTAGGCTATCTCATCTCTGGTGTCCCTCTTATCTTTAAAGGAAGAATGTCGGCTTTGTGTATTTCAAAATATAGCTTTTTAAACGTGCTCTTGCTGAACAGCACACCAGATGGAAGGTATTCTGATTTCTCAAGGCGTTTCAGAAGGAACCCAGTGTGTGTTTTAAAAAAAAAAAAAGTGGCATGACTCATTGTGCGTGACTCCGCTGACCACATTTTTTACTGCAGATGAGTCACTGGCTGCATGGTTGTTGAGTGGGGACAGGGTGTTCACAGTAGAAAAGAATCCATGTGAATTAAAAATGCAAAATGCTTGTAAACAAAGTTTAAGTTGCTCTTCTGCGCATTTAATTTGCAGCTGTTACACTTCTGACTCATTGGCTTGTCAGTTCTGTTACACTGCTTGCTATTCACCATATGCGCATGTCCTCATTACAGTTGACTTAAACATGACACATTTTATTTGGTCCAACACTCATTTAGCTGTGTACAAAAGTAGATGATTGCATTAATGCTGTATTCCTCAGGGTCCCATGAGACCCAATACAAAAGGTTTGTGGTAGAAGTCAGTTTAAAAATTTTGCAGACAGCAAATGCAGGTGGGAATAGGACAAAAACGGATCTGAGAAATCCAGTAAAATCGGTCAAAATAATTTGCCATCTATTACTCATTTTTGAATGATGCTTTACCCATGTATTATTTACAAGGAAACTACATTAGCAACCAGCCAGAATGCAGCTGTGAGCTGTTCCAAGAGCCGTCATGTGTTTGTTCAAAAAAATGGATACAAAATAGTGATGACAACTTGCCCCACTTCATCTGTCTCTTATTTGGTTACATGTTGTAGTTAAAATGTGTTTCACCAGCTTGTTTGATTAGTTTGTATAGCCTGGGTTCTCTGTGTAATCTGCGGTGGTCATAGTCTATCATTTAGTGGCAAGTTTTTTCATGTTTGAGACTGCATCTGTTTGTCAGTTTGTTTTGAAACTGTTGAATTCAGTTTTTCCACAACTTTATTTATTTTTTTATTATTTATTTTTTATAGTAATTTATTACTCCTGTAGGTAAACTACTTCTCTGCATTTTACCCGTCCCCTGACGGGAGCATTTGGCAGGCAGCCCACGTGGTGCCCGGGGAGCTAACGTTTCAGTGTCTTGCTAAAGGACACGCCTGGCTTGACTGGGATGTGAACTGGAAGACTTCAAACAATTAAATATGACTCTAAAATTTGTTCAGAGCAAAGAAAGCAGCATTTTCAGTTTGTCTTATTTATATTGCTGTTTTTTGAGCAGTACGTACACACTGAGGAAGTGACCTGTGAGTGCTGTGGTGTTTCCCATCTGGTAATGGGTGAAATGTTTATGGATTACCACTTTAATTGCTGTTCTCGTCTAACTGCTTTATTGTGTGTATGTGGCAGTCAAGCAGCCAGTCTTGCACCAAGATGTGCCCAGAATTAGTTATTTGTTGCCTCTGAAGTGGTTCAAGCTGGATGTGGCACCCTTCTGGTGCTAGCGTAGTGAGTCATAGATTCCCATGGTTAAAATCCATTTCCTTTTTTTGTTTAACCAATATTTTGAAACGATGCTTCTAATTCAAAAGAGAGCACTTTCCGATAGTGGATAATTAAATTTGAAAAGTTGCTGTTTGTGCCCAGCTGGGTGTGGCACCCTTGTGTTGCCAGCGTAGTGAGTCAGCTGTGTGTGGCAGGGTGTGGCACCTGTTTGGTGCGGCTGGGTGTGCTGGGAGCTGTACATTATATCTAAAGATGGAATTAATTGAAGATTACTGTGTATGTAAACAATGGTGTAACTTTCATTTAAACCTTTTGAGGGGGAGTCGGAGAGGAGACGCTATTTTAGACATTCGATCCTTTATGTGACAGGATGGGCAGTAAATGGTGGGGGACAATTTAGTGCTGTCCAAACCTTAAGGGGGGGCCATGCCATCCCCACCTTCAAACCTATACAATTGATTACAATTCTGCATACATAGGTAAAGATGAGACAGTGTGAGCATTCTCTCCTGCCCAGCTCCCTTATGCTGTGGGGTTTCCTGCGTGTGTTTATAAGTTTTCAGTTGGAGGCGCTGTAGCTTTCTGCCTTGTAGCCAGTTCTGCTGGCTGCGTTGTCCAGTGTGTGCGGCTCAGTCACCCTTATCCCCTCCGTCCTGTCATATTCTCCAGGCAGCAGCACGGCCTGCATCGTGATCCTGGACCGCCAGCGGCATCAGCTGCACACGGCCAACCTGGGCGACTCAGGGTTTCTGGTGGTGCGGGGCGGTGAGGTGGTGCACCGATCGGATGAGCAGCAGCACTACTTCAACACGCCCTTCCAGCTGTCCATCGTGCCGCCCGAGGCTGAGGGCACCATCCTCAGTGACAGGTCAGTCAGTTTGGCTGTGAGGATGTTAACCCTTGCGTTCAGCTCTCTGTCTGATTACTGTGTGTGTGTGTGTGTGTTGGGTTCTTCTCCAACCTCTGCCTTAGTTTCAGAACTTGCAGGTATAGCAGTGAAACCAGTGCAAAATTTTGTTAGAAAATAAATCGTAATAAATGAATAAAAATGAATAGTGTCCATCAGGAACCAGGTCTGATGCATCTGTCAAGAATAAACATACAGGAGTTCCTCAAAGAGCTGACGATGGCTTCCCCACACTTTTACAAAACAACCATGCTGTCTTGGTGCATACAAATCCCTTATTGTAGGATAAGGTGTTTGGACATCTAAAGAGGATTTTTCAAGAAGCAGTTAGTTCCAAGAATTGCAAATAGGATTGTTAGATCATTTAGTTTTGACCCTTGCTAACCTCCATGAATTCTGCAGTTCAGCATGGCCCTGTGTAACCTGAATCCCAGCCTGCTTCTCTGAGTTTCCTGTATTTGACTTGTACCGGCAACATGTGGCACAGCAAGGGTTTTTCTCTCTGCGTGAAGGCAGCAGATATATGGTGGTCCTCCAGGAACTGAACCTGATACTGCAGTTTTGACCCCTGTGGAACCTATGACTTGGACACATTGGCGTTCCAGACTACTCTGATATTCTGGAAGCCCAGCACTTCCCAGGGGCCCTTGTAAATATAAAAATGAAATGATAAAATGGTATAATTCAATTTTTAACAATGAGAATGTATCATGACTATCAAATGACAACAGTGTATACCTAACAGTACACCCTCCCTTCACTCTACCCCAGAATGGATTACTCCAAATGCAACAAATCGGTTGCATGAAAACTGAGATCCAGTAAATGGAACGTTCTCAGAATGTTCTGGGAATGTTTCTTGATTGCTGGGGAGTGACTAGTAACAATTAAATGTGTTATAAAATTATAGCACAGACTGTTTCAAACATAGTTGGGGGGGGGGGGGTTACAATGGAGGTTGTCAGTTTCTAGTGAAGTTCTAGTAGGCGGCCTGGTGGCTCAGTGAGTAGGACATCAAGCTGGGATGCAAAAGTCACTTGGTTCTAATCCCAGCCCAGCCACCAGGTGCGTCCTTGAGCAAAGCTCTCAGCGCTAGCACATTGTCACGTGAAAAGTCACTGGATAAAAGAGTCTGCTAAATGAATAAATGTAGTGATACTCAACTCAGAGACAAGGGTATCCTGTTGTAGTAGTAGCCATCTTTCTTCAGTGTATTTTTTTTTTTTTTTTTTTTTATTAAGCATTAAAAGGGTGTTCCCTTTCTGAAAAGCCCAAAACACTGATCCAATAGCAAAGGCCCAGCCAGATCAAACTGGTACTGTTGCTCCTTATTTTATTCAGGACTTTCTGGATGATCCTGTACCACATAAGAAAGAACAAAGAATGGCAAACGGTCATGGAGAACAGAACAGAACACTGTGGACTAGCTCAGATAGTGCTTATGAAGAAGGAGCCCTTGTGAAGAGAAGCTCATTTCTCCAGAGGACCACACTGATTCTCCTCTGCTTTCGTTCACAGCCCTGAAGCTGCCGATAGCTCTTCCTTTGACGTCCAGCTTGGGGACATCATCCTGACTGCCACGGACGGCCTTTTTGACAACATGCCTGATCACATGATCCTGCAGGAGCTCCAGAAGCTCAAGGTGCGAGTCACACAAGTGTAAAGCAGGACGTCAGTTTAAGGGACCTCGGCTCATCGGGTTTTATAAATGACGATATCACTACTAATACGTAGCCTGGAATCTTTACAGGACTCTGGTGTCTAAAAGCAGAAAGTAACAATATAATAAAAGCCCAAGTTCACTTTGTAACCTTTTTCCATCTTGCAATCATCATAGCTGAGTGTGTTTTAGACTACAGCACATTTCCTTAATATATCATTAACATTTTACTATTGACAATGGGCTGTAACTATGGTATAAATGCCAGAGTTCCAGGTTAGAAAGATCAGTTTGTTACATAGACACAAACAAAGGGAAAATGCAGCCCAACTGATTTTAAAGAGACCTTCCATCCTGTTAGGTCATTAACTCATGGCTTTACTGTGCTTCTTCCCTCCCATTCCCCACCGCTCCTTTTCTCTCTACTGGCTTTAATTCGTTATTTCAGAATTGCAACTATGAGAGCATTCAGCAGACAGCCAGGAGTATAGCGGAGCAAGCCCACGAGCTCGCCTATGACCCCAACTACATGTCACCTTTTGCTCAGTTTGCATGTGACAATGGACTGAATGTACGAGGTAAAGATCCACTTTTATGCCCGCAAATTCTCATTTATAATCTGAAAGTTGTCATTAGAGATATTTTAATACTTATTTCTTCTATTTAACTTGAGTGTATGGTCTATATTTAGCCTTTTCTTCCTCACTATCTTGAGGACAGATTGTCTTATCCTTGGCATACTGTCTTTCACAATATTGAACTGACACCAGCATTTGTTCTTGTGTGTTTCTGTTCCACAGGGGGGAAACCAGATGACATCACGGTGCTTCTATCAATTGTTGCAGAATACACAGACTAGTGTGTAGTCCAGAACAGCCTTTTCAATGTCTTCCTTTAAGCGTGCTCCGTTACATTTCCTGCTGGCAGGATTGGGGACTTTTTTTTGTAGCTGACGCTCACAACTCTTCCCCTTCCTCCAGTTGGTCAGACACTGGGATGTATCTGCACTTGGCTAGCAGCGACACCTGACCCCACCCCCTGAAGTTAAACTGCATATCAGCCTTATCCACACTCATCCGCTGTCAGGTCTGGACCCCGGTGACTGGCAGTGTTACTTTTAGTCAAATGATACAGGCAGCTGTTATGGCCTTTTTTCACTTGTAGACAAGCTATATATGAAGTACAGGTGGAAGCATTATGTGAGATGCATGCTTTGCACTGGTGTTCCTCACTATGTAAAGGTGATGCTGGCTGAACATGGCTGACCCACATGAGAAGTGCTGCAGACCCATCCTCAACAGCTCAAGTTTTCATACAACATGAACTGTAAATGAGTTTATTGGATGGTAATTCACCTCACCTTGGTTGCTAATTGCATAGTATTCTGCTAAAATCCTCCAGATTCCAAGTTTTGAGGACTAACTTTAGATGCCCAACTATCATACTGGTATTGGAATATCATAAACTGAAGATCTGTCTTTGTGAGGGACACTAGCCAGTGACAGGTTAAAAAATGCATCTCAAAGGAAGTACCTTTGTCAGTGTCTCTGTTAAAGGATGTGTCCCGGAGGTGTGATGATGGCAGTAGTTGTAGGACATGACTGAAACAGCTGGTAGAGCAGAATTTGAGCCACCTGGGTCTTTTTTGGAAAGGAATTGAGTTCTTTAGGTTCTTTACAAATACTGTTTCTGTTCTTTTAGCCTGTGGATGGTGGAGCAGACAACTTGTCTGTGTGCCTTTTCTTAAACTGTGGTTTAAAAAAACACATCTCTTGGGTTATAGTAAACAAATGCACTTCATGCAACAGGAATTCCAGGTTCAGGAAGTTTTTAATCTGGACCTGTTCTGTGGTGACATACGGCCAATTTTATCCGACTCATTTGTCCCACCTTCCTCTTAATTTGGAATGAGCAGCCTTCTAAGGCTTGCTGTGCACCAAGAGCACCGCACTAAAGCCGTATTACAAACCTGTGTTCGATGCGCGCACGCGTGCATAAACTTGTCAGTTTTTCTAATATATAACTCTTTGGAAGAGTGTAATGGTCAACGTCATCTTAGTTTTGTTATTTTTTATAATT
The DNA here is from genome assembly GCA_025773905.1 of Chitala chitala. Taxonomy (NCBI): domain Eukaryota; kingdom Metazoa; phylum Chordata; class Actinopteri; order Osteoglossiformes; family Notopteridae; genus Chitala; species Chitala chitala. Next base: position 1,866,960 of record JABJVR010000035.1, read on the forward strand.
TAAGGAAGGCTTTAATGGGTAGTGTCTTGGAGTAATCAAACCTAACATTATGCAGACGGTAAATATTCGTCATTTAGCTCACCCCTGCCATTGTTCTAGCAACAATTTTCTTTGCAGCAAACAGGTCTCAGTTTGAACTCTCTAGCAAAATGTATATAGAATTTGTTTCACACTGATCACTTGTAAATATTTGAAAAATGTATTTCCATTTTAAAAGCAACTGACGTGTACTGTGTACAGGTCATGGTTTTTTTTTTTTTCTTTTCTTCATTTGGAAAGTTAAAAGCGAGTGGCATATGTACTCCTGCTCTTTTCTGCTAAGCCCACTGTGCATTACTCTGCTTATTCATGCTTCCTATGAAAGCTACCATTGTGTCCTAATGATGGATACTGTGCCCACGCTGTACAAGCAGGTCAGGGCAAGCTGCTTGGTCTTATGGTCATTTAACACTTTCTCTCTCCACCTCTCAAAGGAGAGGGCATAGAGCACCTTAGAGAGCCTTGTCTCAGTCGTCCGTCGCTGTAGATGTGTACACGGTGCACTGTAAGGCCTGGGTAGCAGGGTGGTCGTTCCTGCTCTTTGTCCATGGGTGTTCTTAACGGAGTAGATTTGCTTAGCAAATAATTTCTCTGAATTGTAGAGCAGCAGTCTTATGGTAATGGGCTACTTTGGAACCGAAGTTAACATTCCTTTTTGAGTGCATACTGATCTCAAATATTAAAATGTACATGCAAACACACCCCTGTGCTGCAGACAGAAAACTGAAATAACGTCTGATTAAAAATGAAGGCCTTAAACGAAGTGCTTCTCTATCTATTGGTGTGTCTTGGGCAGCAGTGTTTGGAGGAAAAATATCAATTTAAACATTGTCAAGCAATGCTTGTTTAAAAAAAAAAAAAAGTGTCTGTAGCCAAGGGTGTTTGTGGGGAAAATGTTGCTTATTCCTATTAATTACTGACTTTATAACATGTCATTAAGTATCCAAGCCCCCCTGCTCTAGGTTCTCACATCAGGCTGTGAAGAGCCAAAAGAAGTGTTGGGCTTGTCCGTCCTCCATGAACCCAAAATAAGCGAAGTAATAGGAGATCAGGAGAGAGCAGCACGGTACTGCTGGAGGCCTGCCAGACAGGTTCTTGTAGCACCACGCCAGCTCTGAACGGCCTAGCCAGCGTGCTGCGCTGGATTCTCTGCCGCACAAACCCCGGATTACGCACAGCAGCCCCCCCGCGAGCTGTCCTCCCTTTGAGCCAAAGCAGTGTGTCTGTACAGTACAGTGAAGCAAGGGAAGAGCGTTCTGAAAGTTCTGTCAATGTTTTCAAAGCTGTATAAATATTTAAATAAAGAATCTAGTATTTATACTAACTTGGTGAATTACTGGTTCCTCATTTCCTGGTGTACCTTAATGTTTCATTTTCTTCTGGTACTTCAAACTAGTTTTGTAAAAACTGTTCCACACACCAGCCATTATGTGTGTGTTTGTTTTTTTTGCGTTTGTGATGTGTGTGTGTGTGTGTATAATATGCATGTTTTAGATTTCAAAACAGGTGAAGTCAACAGACAGGTACATTTTCTGTTGAGTAATGCTAGATGTATTTCTAAGACCTACAGTTTTCACTCTATACCCCATACTGTTAAAGTACAAATTTTCTCACACACACAATGGGAAGTTATATACCATGTTTTTGGTTTTTACCCGTTGTGGGAACAGTAACCTGAGAGGCCTAGTCAGGTGATAGGTTTTCATGTCCTCTGAAACGTACTGTCCCCTGGATGCATTTAGCACAACGAGGATGCCCTACAGATTGTTCTTTTCAAATTTTATTGCCTTGTGCCCACCCTCTGCTCCAGTTCACAATGTTCTAAAAACATTGCATCCTGTGTGTGTGTGTGTGCGCGCGTGTGTGCATTTATCTAGACCTGATGAACAAACCCAAGTAAATCACAACTGCTCCATGTCATCTTGAACAGTTTAAATACTATTTTGCAGTCTTGCACCACTGTAGTTGGTGCACTATTATGAGCTTTCACACATATCAACAACTGAAGGAGCAGCTTGTGTAATCGCTGCTGGATGCGGAGTGTCCGTACCCGTGCCATTGTGCATGGGTGGTGCCTCTTCCTGCTCTACTGTATCCTCTTCAGTGTCGCTGGCATATGCCAGACCTCTGTGCAGTGCCACACCCTCCTCTCCCAGGCCAGACACAGCACCAAAGAGCAGCGAACAGACCTGCAACAAAAGCAAACCGCCCTGCTGCTGAAATTCGCCTAAAGGAAGCTGACAGACGTTTGTGAAATGCAAGATAACAGGCAGCACCAGTGAGCACACGGACTAAAGCTGAAGGGTAACGTTTCACATGCTAAGAACAGTTGTGTAATCATCACTTTTGAGCAGAATACAGGTGTAAGGGTGTCAGTATATGGAGTGGGAACACAAAAAGGGGCTTAGGATCAGGTAACAGAGAGGCAGGAGGAGCAAGAAAGGGGAAGGAAGCACAACCGATTCCATGGGGGTGGGGGCGAGAACCGTACACATCAACATATCTCAAAATCTGCACATCTTAGAAAAGTTGGACCTGAAATGTTGATGCTCTACACAAGCTTTCTGAGTAATGTGGTATAATGGTCTTTAATTGTCTCACCTTTATGTTTACAATCAATATTTTTATCCAAAACAGTTATTTCTAAAGGTAAATATCTCAAAATTTCTGTTTAAATGTGTACAAAATGCTTCCTTCAGAAAGGGCTGGGATTTTTCTAAACAGAATAAAAACCTCCAATATTCAATTTTCCCCTTCTGCAATTCAATGTATGCCCCTTCATTGTTATACATTTCAAAAACTTTCCACAGTAAGTCACATTTCAACAGTCTCAGGAAGGAAGGAAACATTTGGTGTGCCAGCCAAGAACTGCTCTCCACCCCTACCTGAACACACGCCCCACAGCCAGTCAGCTTTGGGAGCTATATTTTCTGTGGCCCCTGGCCCTGACTTACCCTGGGTGTTGCTTGCCCTGTGTGTTTCCGCATGTGTGAAGCATCAGCAGAAGCGCTTGTCACCGCCTCCATACGCAGTATCTGTCTCAGGTGAAGTGGCCCACTGAATGTGGGGCTTCCCTGGCTGGAGGGAATGTTCTCTTCTTCAGGAGCCTGGAACAGGGCGGGCTCCACGTCAGTGGGACCACCCAACAGACAGCTGTGACGGAGGGGCTCACGGCCTTCATTGCTTAGAAAAATTGAAAATTGAAAAGAAAAACAATCAGAAAATGTTTTGTCCTCTATATCCACTCCAGAGACAGTGTAATTCCATTGACTCAAAAAACCCACAAGGAAACATTCACATATAGTACCATTTAAAACAGGACCCATTGTTATGCATGAAAAACACTAAGAAAAAGCTTTTGAAAAGTATATTAAAATAAAAAACAAAGTAATACATTCACAAATAAGACAACACAGAGCTTCCAAAACCTTAATAATCTTTAAAATAGCATTTAAATCTACTTTTAAATATAGGAAAAATTCCACAGCCTATGAGACGGCACCTTTCAAAACTGTCTTGCTGTAATAGCTGTGATGACATGTGAGTGAGAGGCAGTGGAATAAAAACATGTCCTCTCCACACCTAATATGTCTTTATGCAAAAAAACAATACTGGAGGGGGCACATGAGGACACCAAAACTGGACTGTTTCCAAAACAACATACTGCAAGACCTCTCACAACTGCAAGCCACCTGCCCTGACCCCCCCTCCTAGCCTGCTTTCTCCTAACTGTTCTGTAACCTCATCTCCAGTTACTATTCTACAGCTGCTTCAAAAAGGTGCTTGGGGAGACAAAGGTGCTAATAGCACTGCTGTCCACTGGGCCCGTGAGTGCTGTAACTACACTGCTCCTGCTATGTGTGTAGCGCATATGCTTTTTGTATATGTGGTTATGATGGGCAGCAGGAGCCAAGGGTGATTAAATCTGCAATACTCACAACACAGCCATTCCAGCACAATAGTGTTTATGGAGACTTCAGCATACAGCTGACTAGAGGCTAAACCTTGTCACTGATCTATGAGCATTGGCCAGATTTGCACGCCATTTACACAGTTGTGGTAAAATCTTTCACTGATTTGAAGGGGACAAAATATCCTCCAGACTAGCGGGCTGCTAAGCAATCTCACTGTACACACAAAGCGCTGCAGGGTGCCTGTACATGGATCCCATTTCTTTTGTTAGTGGAAAAGCAAGTTGAACACCTCAGAAGTGAAATTTAAGAAGCACAGCCTTTCATGGGAGCTCTTATCTGGGACAGCTACAGGTGTACACGGTGAGGTGGTCGTCTGCAGTCACCTTGGCTGATCCAACGCCTGGCAGCCGGCAGCAGTTTGGGAGTGGGGTGAACCCTCTGGGTCAGTCAGAGTGGCAAGCACCATGCTGACTTCCACCACCATGTTTTCCACTGTGAAGCACACAGGCCTGGGGGAGGAGGAGAGAGCGGGCTGAGTAAAAGACAGCTGCAAAGACAAAGGGAGCACCAGACAGTGCTGCTAACAGTAACGTGAACCCACATGATGGCAAGGGACTTGATACGACATCATTCCAGGTATTGTAAAACAAAAGCTGACCTGGCAACTTACATCTCTGCAAAGCTCAGCATGCAAAAGTAAAAAGCCTGTGTAATTCACAGTTACCAAAATGTACTTACTGCCCAGGGCATCCAAAGTGGACACATATAGGCAGCCCGTGGGAATCTGCAAAAGAGAGAAGGCCCTGGCAAAATAGATGTTGCACTGTCAGAGCAAAGGCACGGGAATCCCTATCACGCAATACATTATGTGCTTTAAAACTCACTGAACTCAATCTATTACCAAAATGTTGCAGAATGAAGTGCCAACTGAAGCCTGTTTGTACTTACACCAGATGTTTAACAAGACAAGTAGAATGTTTAACAAGTAGAAATTATTCAGATGAAAATGTCTGCTATAGAAGCAAAGGAAATAAAGCAAGGCCCTCCTACTTCTGCACCACCTGTACACTTGTATCTGGCACATTAATGAGGGGGATAGAAGACTGGCCAACTTGGGCAGATTTTTATGAAGATATATGGTTTCAACAGGCTCAGCAAATCATCACAAAAAGGGGTAGCCATGTTCTCAGTGGGCACACCGTGTACTACACTCCGTGGTAATGCCTTCTTACATAACACAGGACCCAGACAACATTGTGACCAGCAGCTTCTCAGTTACATAAAGAAGGGTCTTGGTGCCTGACATCAAGATTGGATAGTGTCCCAAAGACAGGACATGATTTTTCATAGCAGTGGTGATTTGCATGGTGTTTTATCACATCTCTTGACTTGGGGAAAAATAAATTATTTATAAAAGTCAGTACTGGCATACTGCAGGTAATAACAACAACAATAATAATAAAGATTAACATTTAAGAAACTGTTCAAGACAGAGCAATGTCATTTCCCAGATCAGGCACAAAACCAGAGTACCATCTGTTAATGTTCAAAATAAAAACTTTGTACTCAAATACTCAAACTACCAAGTCATGATCAGATTAGATCAAAACTGATTATAGTAGGGAAGCTTAAATAATGTGTGGCACTGTTTTACAATGATGACCTGTCTTAAAATCTCTCTCTCTACTCTATACCCCGCAATTCCCAGAATTTAGGCTTCGGAGAAATTAGCAAACCATCAGAACATCTCCTTCCGTTCCCACAGAGCACACCACAGTTATGTGCTCCTTCCTTTGGTCTGGGTTCAGGTGAACACGATAGGGTTCAAGGCCTTCACAGGCGTTTGGGTCCTGAGCCATAAATAAGCAACCCATAAAATCTGAATTACACCGTGGTGCTTTGCCAGTTCATGTGACAGATAACAGCACCCTTCCAAAAATACCCTTCTCACCCTCAGCTCTTTCAGACAGAAGGTTATCTCTGAGTCTACTCCAACATGGACGTAGTCAAATTCCTCTGGGTGCAGGGACACCTCTGTGGTCATGGCCTTCACCCGATCTGCTCCATAATCAACAAGGTGGGTATCACCAACCATGCAATCAATAAAAATTTGTGACATAGCTCCTCTATTCATTAAACGATGCTCTTAAAATTTTAACTTCAGGTGATGTGCATGTAAAATGTTTTCCTTTTCCATATAATAAACGACTGTTGGGTACATATTAAATCTTAAACCATCATCCAATATATAGATATCTAGAAATATTCAGCAATTTTTTTCAAACCATCTTCTTCGTCGTAATTCCTTAGGTTCACTCTGCTGGGACAAAGTGACAGAGAAACTTCTTCCAGAGATGGTGGGAAGTGAATCACAATGTCACTTAGCAGGCTGGAAACAGCAAAAGAGGTACATGATAAATGTGTGTTATTCCATTATTCCATCTTTTTTGGCTGTTGACATTACTAGAATTTTTGCGAATTTCCCCACTGTGGGACTCATCTTACTTTCATACATGTGGGACTCTTATCTTATCTTATCTAACCTTATTTACTTTCATCCCGGGTAAAAATAGATGCTACATGTGCAGAACTAATGTGGTATTCTCACACCTCTGTACTACATACAGCTAAATACGGTTAACCTGGCTAATACGCGAAATGAAAAATGTTCAGCATAAAGGCCTGAAACCTGGAAGTACTTAATATGGCCATCTTGTCATTCTTCTGGCCTGTGCAATTGTGTGTGCTAACCTGGCCTTTGCCTTCAAGATGTTAGGGCAGAGGTGAGCAGGAAACACTGCCTGAAGTGTTTCACAATCCTGGAAACCCAGGCTATAGGTTTTGGTTATGCCTGTGGTACAGAGGAAAACACTGGTGTAAAACAAATTTCAGTGAAATTCAGCAATTATGCCAGTAAGGGCTCAAAGGTCTGCTGAAGACACACTGCCCTCTACTGTTTGTATTATGCTGCAATGGTATTTCCTGTAAACAGGAGGTGATTCTTCCTATTGTAAAGAATTCAAACCACCGTGTCAAAGACGACAAATGAGAAAAACTGTATGCTATTTTTACATATACATGTGGTCTGCATACAAGCAAAATTGCACCTATATGTATATATCAGCTCTGGTCTAGGGGAAAACGGTATATCCTAAAATAACTTCCAAACAATATTTTGACAATAAGTAACTACACTCCACAGAATAATTGCATTTTATTTACAAATATGCACATACCATTCAACATTTCCTTAAATCACTTATGCCAAATAAAGAAAGTGTTTACTGGTCTATAGGGAGGTTTTGTATGCCTACTTACCATGTTTACAGGAAAGCTGAAAAACCACTCTGTTGTCTGGTGTGCCAGTAGATATGCTACAGCTGTCCACACTGCGATCAATGGTAGATAGGCAGCGGAACAGTGGTAGGAGAGCCTACAACCACGAAAAGTACACAACAAAACACCATTGGCAGGATGCCAATCCACCACATGCACAACAGCACACTACAGGCAATTTGCAAACGCCAATCAGCTTAACCTGCATGTCTTTGGGCCATAGGAGGAAACTGGAGAACCCAGAGAAAGCCCACCAAGCACAGGGAAAACATGCAAACTCCATGCACACAGGCACGATGCGAGAATCAAGCCCTGGGCCCAGAGGTGCGAGGCAACAGTGCTAACCACCATGCCACCCTGACATTGCTTCATCAACGTCTATTTTTGATATAGTAGTTAAAAAACCACTTTAAAAATTATCACTCCTTAGTGGACATCTGAAGCAGCTGTTACACCTGCCCGCCCCCAGTCCACACCTTAACGGGCAATTTGAACTTCCCAGTCACGTGCTGCAATGGCACCGCACTGCACTGGTACAGCTGGAAGAACAGTGGCGTGAACAGAAAGCACGCGTAGGCACACTGGGCCGAGCTCACGGACCTAACAGCCAGCTGAAAACAGGGAGGAGGGTAAACAACACAGTGTGTGCAGCGATGGATTACAGTCAAACATCCCATACGACAAAATTTGTTTGTTTACCAAATTAGGTTAACTGCAGAAATGTCCACCTTAAACCTAATTAGCTAAATACAGTATGTAAAGCAGAAACAAACACACCATTGGACACCGGGTTTACTTTATTATAGTTTTATTAATAAAATGTGGAACAAATTTTATTTAAAATCCACCTACCCCTTTATCTGAAGGATCGAGCCAGATTTCATCACTTACGCGTGACAGTGCGTGAATTGCCCTACCAAACACTACCAATAAATTGAAAATTAAAACGAGAAGACAAAATATCATAATACAACTTACACACAAATGTAAATATACCTGATGTGCAAAAGGGTTTCGATGTGTTCAATGTGAGATTTTCAAAAATAAAACTTGGAAAAAGAACAGTTATGTAATGAATACACTGCGTTCACATGTTGGTCCTATGCAGTTGCCATATTTCCAGTGTAAAGAACTACAGAGATCTAAAGATTCACATTTATTAACCTTTCCCGTAATAATAGCAGCGGAGGTTATTTTTGAGATATTTCGCTTTTATAAATGTGAGTGGTGCCTTTTTACGGATATTGTCTTTGCCAGGAACTTGCTAAAGCCAGCTAACTACGTAACGTGCATGTGACACTGTTATACAAGTTATACATTGTCATGGCATGGACACACAGTGCTGTTATTAACCTATATCGATATCGTTATTGAATACAAACTTGTGACTATTCTGGAAAGTTGGTAATACATCCGCAAACGTTGTTAAGCTAAGTGCCGAACGTCTTTCGAAAAATCTGTATCACACAAAAACACCTTACATGTCACCAGCAGGACTAAAGTGTGTTCTGTTTTATATTGTTTTCCAGCATATATGTGCTTTATATTGTTTTTCCAATTTGAAAGCATTAGTACATGACGACTGGATCATACAGCTAACGGACTACAACGGCTGTTACGTCATAGTTGTCAAATCTATTATGAATAGTGTTGTGTTTTTCCATATTTATTATGTAATTACTACTTTATTCGTCAGTTAATTTATATAATACAATGTAATTAAACAATGAAACGAAATATTTGCAATTACCGTTATAAACGCAGCTGTCGGCTAACTGCCCTGTCCCTACACTAGATAGCTACCTTTCACGTTTCTTCCTTCGATAACGCACTTCATTCCTTGAGGTGGTCAGTTAGCTAATTAACACGGCACAACTGATGACTTTAGTCATAGGAGGACACCCTGAAATATTCTACTTTACCTCCTCACTCAGATACCACAAGTATATCACAAGGGAACAAAGGATTTTTGTCATCTTACTAAAACAGTCTTTTTTGGACCGTTGCGCGAGCGTCCTCGCGCTGCCCGCGTAACCGCACCACGTGCCATTCAGCGCTCATATTTTTCATTTACTTTATCTGAGTATCGGGTTTTCGTAATCAGTTTCTCGATATCGCAGTTACTAATAAAAATTCGAAGTTAACTCTATAAATGCACGTTAGACTAATTGCCACAAACCCTACAGAACATTGCTGGATTTAGCTGTTGAAAATTAATCTTCGCACTGACAACCACATTTGTGATTAATGATTTCCTTCTGTATCACCTTTTGTCCTGTCATTCCCTCAAATCCATTAGATGTCGCCCTTTACCTTGTTTCTATGTTAATCTCATTGTAATTATATGGTTAATTGTGTTTAATTCCCTGATGTAGTTCACGTGTCTTCACTTACTCTCCGTGTGTATTTAAGCCCTTCAGTGTTCTCGCTTCATCGCCAGTCGTTTTGTGTATCCTTGTCTTGTTGGTCCTTGTGCTAAGTGTTCATGGCGATGCGGTTTTGTGCTACGTAATAAATCCCTTTCTGCATTTATGCTCCTCTGCGGAAATCGTTACACCTTTAATCAGAATATTGGTAAATTAGAACTGTGAAATTAATTCTTTATTCAAATATCAAATTAACCCAGTAGTGTATACTTAATCATTAATGAAGCTGCATTTACACTGTTTATTGAACGAAATACATGAGTAATTAATTACTCATGTTTTGTTTTTATGCCCTGTTCCAGTACTACATCATGTCAGTAATCAGCAGAGGAGGTTTGAGGTGACTGAAGTGGAGTACCAGCTGTCACAAACTGTCATTACCTTGCAACTCTTGGTCAGATAAAATAAAAGTTCACATGTGCATTCCAGACTCAAACACAATGTTTAAAGCTACAGTGTGGGAGTGAATCTAAAACATGAGCAAAGTCAAACAATGAAAACTAATATGAACAAATTAAGCAAATAATATATATATAAGTAGCCTATAGCCTATAATGGTCTTGCATTCTGACTGGCTGCCAGCTCCAGGGAATGTCATACTCTAACAATACTAAGTGTGCAACATGACTTTAAAACATTTACTGAAAATATAGTATGCAATATTAACTGAAAGCCAAATATGACAAGGTTTTTAAGTTTTCCTGGGTACATCTTCATCCCTTTCAATTGACAGTGAACTCATATCGTTACGAAGGAGTTCATCTTCACCACCTTCCTGCTTCATAGTGCTGTGTTTCCATTGCTCTGTTCCTATAAAACAAAGTATAAATGCTAAAGTGCAGAAACATTCACTGTGGCTGCTACTTGGCTATGGGTGTTTTGTACAATTCACTCTTGCCTTTTAAAGATGTATTTCCACCTGTGTAAGAATGCAGTTTCAGTGTTTTGGCCCTTCTCTGATTCAGTTGTGAAACACCAAGCACTGTCCTGCATAACACGCAAAGAAAATTATATAAATTCAAGCAATGAACTGAATGTTCTTTTTTCCCAAAAGAGTGGGCTTGTCAACTGAACTGAAGACACATACAGTTTACCCTAAACTACAGATATTCTAACCACAAATTATATTTAATGTTTGGGGATCTCACCTGTTTTGCCCAATCCTTGGCAGGGTAATCTTCCGAGACTGCTCTGGGGTTTTACATTTGTCTCCATTAAGTGTTGCCCAGACAGCAGCCTTGGGCTCTCCTCTGTAGCTCAGGTCTAACTGATTTGGTTTAGAATGTGAGGTCTTGTTTCCTCCAAAAGGATTTTGGCCTATAATACAAATTAGAGTATAGTATTATTTTACTTTCTACTTTAAAAAAGATATGGTAATTATATATAACACAGAACTCTGAAAATCCAAGACAAACCTCCCTTGATGCATCTTTGCAGCACGTTTAGATAGTGCCGTTTCATTAGCGTTCGCATGTGAGAAGTACTGTACACGTTTGCAATGCTGCACAGATACTGTTTCTGCCCGGTAGTCAAGCTTGGGTGCTGAAATTAGATTTGAAAAACACTGGCTATTACTTTTTCCCTTAACCATGGATTGTTGTTGTTTATGAGTTTTTCTTTACTAGTGAGATTTTCACATTTAGCCAACGCTGACTGTGTTACTTAGGAGGCCTAAAAAGTGCCATCAGTTTTGAGAATTCTACAAATGCTGAAGAAAGACTCTATATTCTTGACAAAAACTGATGTATTGTTGCTTTATCATGTTTTGTCAGTCCATAATTGGAATGAAATGGTTTTAATTATAGGAAAATCTAATTGGGGAGAGTCTGTATACAATATTCTAACACAATTGTAAAATGTACATCTATTCACATCATCTTATTCACAAAGTGGAGGGGAACCTGCAGGAATGGAGCAGCCATCATTGACTTTGGAATATGAATGGTTGTCATCCGCTGACTTTCAGGCGTGGCCTTTTTTCCTGACCTGAAACAATCCGTCCTTTGGGTTCTCATTCCACAGTTTTCATTGCTATACAGACCATCAACAGCTGTCAGGTAAAAAAAACAATATTTGTATGAAATTCTTTAGCAATTTATAGAAATGCCTACAAGTATTAAGGATCCCTGGGTCTGCTAAAACCAATGGAAGATTATTTTCCACTTTGTAGTATGTAGTCACACATGCATTATGTATGTGAGCAGTGCCCACCACCTATACACATAACATATCGCATATCGCTAACACACACAAACATACATATCCATCTAAAACTGCCTCTTCAGTCTAGAAACATGGGTAACTTAGAGCCCAACCCAAAAAAATCAGGGTACAAGAACAAACACACAATAGGTTGCCGGGACACAATACAGGAGCAATTTAGAGACTATTAATCTGAACTGTGCCTCATTGGACTGAAACTGGAAACCACAGCAGTCAGAGGAAACATGTGTGAGTACAGAGAGAACGTGTAAACTCCACACTCTCAGGGCTAGGAGCAGAATCCGGGAAAGAGACAGAATCAATACTACCCACTGACCAACAACACCAAACCTAAATAATGAAGAAATCCACACTGTTTATCTGGTTTTAATGAAAGAGGCTGTTGTGACGATATGGTAACTGAGCCTTTTCTGAAAATCAGCCTCCTCTTACGGTTATTCTTCCGAGCCCCCATTCAGGGGCCACCTGGAGTAGCGTTTCACACTCGGAAACAGAACACCAGCATATCCTCACTGAACATGCGTTTCATGTTGCACGAGTCACAACAATGGTTTTATTATGGAATACTGCAGATTTAAACTTACCCACATGTTTTCCCCTTTGTGTACAGTAATATCCAGCAGACCTACAAAACATAGAAAATTAAGCCATGCATTAATTCCGGTAACTTCCTTATTTATTTAAAAATGTAATAGTGTAATGTAAAATTGTAATGTAATAAAATTTAATAAATCTGTGCCAAATTCCTTGCCACACCACATTTGAATAAAACTATTAATGCTGGTAATACGTGGACCACATGCAATACATGTGATTTAAGAATATCATAAAATAAGTAATAGGAACATTAAAATCAGTTCAATTAGCGTATACCATAGAATGTTTAACAATATGATTATCACTGGATCTCTGCATTTGTATTGCAAATTACCATAGGGTACTACCTTGTTGCTAGGTTGCCGCTTTCCTGGATAAGATGCTCTCCCTTGTTTCCATCAACAAAAGTTACTTGTTTTTTCATAATTCGTATCTTCATTCAAATCTATAAATATCTCACATGTGGTATAATATGTGAAGTTAAGGTTTACCAGAAAAGCCACATCCTAAGAAATCGCAAGCGCGGAGTTAAACTGGTTTCAACAAGCGCGTCGCCTGTTGCGCCTGCGTGCCGCTGTTGCATCCTGTACCTGATATTTGATATTATGTTCGACGAAAACTAAACGGATCTGGCGACAGTTTTAACGTTCAGCGTATTTACTTTTCACTAATTTTATTATGATTTTTATTTCACAATTATTAAAACATAAAAATGTTAAAAGGTTGTTTTCACATTTGGTGAAAAGCAGGTAAACGTAGGTGTTAAAAGTTAATATTAACAGCACACAGTAAAATAAAGAAATTGCAAAATAATATCCACATGGCACACATTTATGAATTTAACTGATACTTGCTTTTACGTAATCAACCTATTTTAGAGGCTTGCCTTGTTAACCCCACACTTTCCCCAATAATAATTTAAAAATCACATTGCAAGTTACCAATGATTAAAGTAAATGTGATGAGATGACAAGTGTATTTTACAGTATGTGGCTAGTAATTTTATTTCATATATTGAAACGGAAAAAAACTATGCTTTACTTATATTAATTACATCGTTTGTATAGTCCTGCATAGTCTCATGTTTTAAACAAAATAAAGTTTTTTATTTACACGAATTTTCAGATACAAATCGACTTTAAAGTGCAATCAAAACTCAGGGTCCTATTTAGCGTTTGAAGGAATATGTGCCTCTTACGTTTGAATGACATGGTCCTCATGCCTATGGGGCAATTGAATAAATATGCTGTAATATGATGAGCGCAGCCGTGTCACAGAACGGCGCTGTTTGCAGCATCGCGTTTTGTCGCCCCCTGTAGTGCGATTTGAGTATCTTTACGGTCCTCTAAGTACCGCCCCCTCACTTCCGGTTTTCACGCTATTTCTCCTGCATACTCGGAGTTCTGACACAGGGTCAGTTCGCCGAATACATATTTAATCTCTTTTATTTATTACTCAAATGTGAAACTGATCCTAAGTCACGACATTTTAATTTTAGTGTGGAAAGGAGAAGCGTCAGCGGCTCCTCTGATTTTGTTATTGGCAGTTACCTAGCCAGTTAGCTAAAGTCGACTGTCACAATGCCGGTAAGTTCGCTGCAGTTCAAAATCAGTGTCATTAAAGATTATTTCATATTTTATACTAAACTTTAACACTTTTGTTTTCGGTCGTATTTATTATCCTGGCCAGCCTGTTGGGTGTAGAAAGTGTTTGTAAAGGACGCGTTACAAACGGTTTTAACTTTACAGTTAGCTGAGTATAAGGGCGTTAGCATGTGTGCTTACTTGTATAGCTAGCTGTTAGCTGGCTGTCGTTTCTGGCTAGCTGTGAGAGACAGTCGTGATGTTATTTATATATAATATAATATAATATATATAGCTGGTTTTTAGCTGTGTGTCATGCATAACCAAGTATTTCAGATGTTTGCATTTGAACACGTTTTCCTTGCAGATCGAAAAGGCCAATGTTAATGCTGCACTTTGCATGGCTAATTAGTTAAAATCGTCCATAATGTGCATCGCTAAAGTGACTGTGTTTTTCTCGGATACAGATTCTATGTGATGCCACCGTGTAGTACACGATGTTTTGAATCGATCAGAAAACACTTAATATTTGACTAGTAAAATGAATTTTTGGAAATCCCTTTCTAGGCTTACCACTCAAGTTTGATGGATTTGAACACAAAACTCGTCGGTAATATGGCTTTGCTGCCTCTCAAAACACAGTTTAAGGGTCCCGCTCCCAAAGAAAGTAAGTGCTGCACTTCAGAAAGGTGGAGGTTTGTGAAATACAGCTGAGCACTCATATTGCACGCAGCCATCCCATTTTCATTTTACGCCTTATCGTTGTTTTGTTCGTACGTTTTCAATGCGGGAATAACCTCCCCACTAAACAGGGTGCTGCTTACTGTTACAGCCAAAGATACTGACATAATCGATGAGGCTATCTACTACTTCAAAGCGAATGTCTTCTTTAAGAACTACGAGATCAAGGTGAGAAAAACTGCCGACATATTTGCAAAATCTGTATATTATTTCAAGTGTCAAACTAAAGGGGTTTCTTACTTGGTAGTTAAGTATCTGGAAGTCGAATCATGTCAACTGGACTTCTTTCCTCTTGATGGGAACGTTTCGCTGCTTATCCAGGTAGCTACTCCAGCCAGCTGCAGCGAAACGTTCCCATCAAGAGGAAAGAAGCTAAAGTGTTTGTAGCCACTAAGCTGTCATTAAATGACCAATTAGCAAATTGTGAGTCGTATTAAAAAAGAAAGTTTTGGAATCACATTTAAATAAAAAGACAGAAGCATTCCATGAAAAGTCTTTTGTATTGCTGGCAGTTATAAATGAAAATTGATTATAATGCAAATAGAAACTGTGTAACCTAAGGAACCCCCTTTGTGACATCAAAAAGATGTACAGAGTAGGAGTCCAGCTGTATATGTAATGCATACATTATTGCCTTGCATGGAGTGCAACTGAAGAACTGTCTGTTTCAATATACATAATATTGTTTGAACGATACGTGTGCATTTTTTTTCTTTTTCAGAATGAGGCAGATAGAACATTGATTTATGTCACTTTGTACATCTCAGAATGCCTTAAGAAGCTTCAGAAGGTATGCAGCTCCCCCATGATTCTACCTAGACCCTGTTTGTCCTGAGGGTGCTGTGACTGGATTGTATGTTTTCTTGTGGCTCAGTATTCATATTTTCAGTTTAATCTGTTGCATTATTTAAATGTGATGGTATGAGTATTCTGGCTCCACTGGTTAAACATTTAAGGTTCTTTGGCATTATCATTCTTGTCTGCCTGTAAATACACAATAACCTAACTCTGCAGTGCAGCACCAGGAATCAGGGTGAAAAGGAGATGTACACTCTGGGGATCACCAACTTCCCCATCCCAGGAGAGCCAGGGTTCCCTCTTAATGCTATGTACGCCAAGCCAGCTGACAAACAGGAGGAGGGTGAGTATGGTCTCTGGGGGGGTGGGAATGTCCCCACAAAACATCGTACCCTAGAGGGAAAGGACAAGCAGGAGGCAGGTTTTTTGAAAGTGACGTGAGCAAATCAAACCCACATTTCAAAATTAAGTGTGAAAGGAAAGCATTCTTTAATAAGGCTTAAGGCCAAATTAAGTGCAATAGTCCACGGCAAGCATTGGACGATCATCAGGTTTGTTATAACCTGAACAGAGACGTTTGTGGTTTTACATTGTGAGCCTGTACTCTACCTCGCTCTCCACAGAAACTATGAGGGCATACCTGCAGCAGGTCCGACAGGAGACTGGCCTGAGGTTGTGTGAGAAGGTTTTTGATCCCCAGACGGACAAGCCAAGCAAGGTGAACTTTCAGCCTTTATAAGTGCTCAGTATTTACATACTTTAGTGCAGGATACTTGTATGCAGTGATGTGTGGTTCTAATGTACCCTTTTTAACAGGATTTAAATGCTTCATGTTAATAAATTTCTTCATTATGTAAAACAAGGACCTAAAGCGCACTTCTGGCAGGTTTAGTTGAGGGAAACGAGGATGTCTGTATGGAAGTAATGGACAGAATATATGGTATCCTTGTTTCTGCAGAAATCATACAGCAACATGCTGTACACATTAACTTTCTTCTCTTTTCCCCTCAGTTCCATCAGAATTTGTCATTTAAATTGGATTGTCACACGTGGCCGTGTTTCCAGTGTAGCTTAATGCCATGCTCTCGGTTAGCTGTGCAGTGATGTGCCAGTGGCAGCGATGCCAAAGACAGCGGGCTTCGTTTGCTTATGTCATGCCTGTGAAATTTACAGTTTAAATGAGTGGGAGTGAGATTGTAACTGCCATCCTAATTTAACGCATCGCCAGTGATATTTGTAGGATCTGATTAATTCCAGGGTTTGTTATTGTGTGTTAAGGACACACACTTTGACAGCTATGCTAAAGTCACACAAGTCTCAAGATTGTCAGTTCTGTGAAACACAGTTCTGCTTTTTCTAAAATGTCATTTTATGCCATTGTTATGGACTTTCCTATATATTTTCTAGTTTTTTTCAATGTACATTTACTGCCATATAAATATGAGTTGGTAAATTTATTAATTTTTATGAATGAAAAAAGCCCAATTTTACAAAATTTAGTTATGTCTCATTTATTAATTAATTTAATTAAGTTTTTCTAATTATTTGACTGTGTCCTCTCTTTCCAGTGGTGGCTTTGCTTTGTGAAGAAACAGTTTATGAACAAGAGTCTGTCTGCACCAGGACAATAGACAGCATCAGATTGCATCCAACACACCATTCAACTTTTTTTTTTTTGGTTATAGGTGTCATGCTAATAGGTCGTTCATGAATTGCTGGCAGTTCTGTCATGTTATAATTGTGTTTAATAAAATATCCGCTACAACATTCACTCCGGAAAAGGAGCCTTTCCACTTTCTGACATGGAATCGTTTTTCCTGGCTATATGTGGCAGCTGTGAATTCGCATCGAGACGTTTAACAATGACACTGAGCCATTTCACATTTTATTGGGGCCAGAATGAACACACATTACACAGAGATGAAAAAAACATATCTGGTCAGCATCTTTAAAAAGGAGGGTACAAACTGGCATGCTGGCATGACCTGAAAATGTCAGGTGTGATTCTTCAGGTATTGCTTAATGGTGTCTGATACGCATCCTTACTGTACTGGAACAGTGAACACCGGTCAGGATATAGCGTCACACATGGGGAAGCTTTGCACTTACATACACACATACAAAACCTGTTTGGGTACAGCTAGCATTGAACAAACTTGTGCAGCATCTGACAGTCAGTGTCCTGTAGTTGATCATTTGCTATATGACCAGTCAGGGTTTAACAAACCCCTAGATTTAAACCCAACTGCTATATCCCACTGAGTGTTTATAGCTAGGTGTTATTTTGTTGTAGACATGAGAATATGCACGTTGAATAGAAGCACTACATTCTTAACAAAAATGACAAATTAAACCCAATTTCAGTGCTGTGATATATAGGCAAGGATGCCATGCATAACTTTGGCCTTACATCCTTCAGAAAGATCTCAGCCTTTTTAGCTGGACTTGAAATAAAAGAATTCCATCCACTGTAAATGCACAAATGAAAGTGAATTTCAAGCTCCCTTAGAACAGAAGTGTTGACATCACAATACTTGACATTTAAAAGGTGCTTTTAGACTTATTTTGTATGTATGTACAGACAGATTAACAACTGAGATGCAAGACCACTTTTCTGAGGTGATGGTAGCTATGCTGCGTGATCCGGCACAAGGTGATATTTTCTGGAGGTCTACACCATCACTGAATTCACTCAACATTGTAGAATGCAACCCAAATGCAATATGGAAGTCAATCCAGGCATTAGTGCAATTATCACCCCTCATTTAACAATAGTCTGGCCTTGAAAAAACTTCTGATGGGCAAAAATTCTGACTCAGGTCAACATATTTGGTCATGCCAGTCTTCAAACAGCACTATCACCACAGAACCAACTATAGACCTATGCTGAAAGTGTTCTAAAGTTTTACTCTTGGCAGGCAAAACCACTGTTGTCTGATGTTAAAATGTACACAAATCCTTTTTATATAAAATATCTACCTTTACAGGCAACAGCCTAGCAGACACCAATGGGTTTTGTGAATGTTAATAGATCAAAACGATAATTAAATGAAGACTTGATAACCATTGGTATAATCAGAAACATGCCAATGCAGCAATATTGTCCTTCAGGAAGATCTGCAATATGTGACAAGTGTTCTGCCATTCCACTACCAAGAACCGTTATGGTGGAGCGTTTCATCCATAGCGTCTGAGATGCACAAATTTTCCTTGTTTTTGAATACGTTAATTGAAATATGGGTACATGTTTATCAAATTAAACAACTTTGTTAAACTGACTTTTGCTAAGCAGGTACATCCACTTGTCCACAAGGAGCTTTTATGCATGACAGTGAGCTTTTTGGTTTTTCTAAAATTCGAGGAATCCAGGATGGTGGAATAAACAAAAAAGTACGCCACAGACAAAGCAATAACCCTAACAAACTATCATATAAAACAGACAATAAGGCAGCTGTGACAGACAGAATTGAACACATTGGTAAGTGTCTATATATTAAGCTAATTTTATGTGGAGGTGATGAGACTGTGTTAGAAACAATGAGAACAGACCTTTATTGATTCTACACCAATTAAGACCAACAAACACTGAATAAATTGCATAAGAAACCTGGTATAAAGTAGAAACATTTCAGCAGCAGATAAAAAAAGCAATTCATTTACAGTAGTGACATTATCTTACATCAGTAATAGTCTTCAAAATAAATAAAATTAAATATACACTTCCAGGGAGGAAACAAACTTACTCAGCTGGTATATTTTTCACATTCATCTCTCTATTAAACAAGGACCCCCCCCCCGCCAACTCCACCCTGTCCCAGTCAGCAACAGAAGAATGCAAAGAGCGACAGTTTCCTCTCAAGAAGTTTCATTCAGCTGGAAAGGGAGACATTACAGGTTATTTTCTGATGGAAAGCATGTTCAAAAATGAAACAAAATCCAAGCATTGTGCATTATAAATCAGCGAAAATAAGGCGCAACATCTCAGCAGGCAGTTGTACCCAAAACAGCTCTCTCTCTCTCTCTCACACACACACACACACACACACACACACACCTTACTGTATCCTTTTGTACAGAAACACACTGTGCATGGGACATGAACTGACCTGTGAACACAATTTGCTGTGCTTTTTGCACGTCAAAACTAAACATGATCAGGCAAAATGCCCTTTTAAAGCTGTATCCGCTTTTTCTTTAGCACAGCAGACACACGCGACCCACCTGTCTATACTCTGCACACGTTAAGTACAGGAACCAATTACTGGGCCGGCATTCGGAGGATCGTGGCTTACCCTGGCCGAGGCTGCAACGCCACAGACAGCCTAGTCAAATGCCATCTCTTGGCTTTTTCGTACACAGCGAGCCACCTTCCTCTTGAACTCTCCATTGGGGTCCTCCCGCCACTCTTTCTGCAGGGGGGAATAGGGGGGAATCGTGTCAACTTAACTCTGAGGCACACGGGCGGGGGTGCGTGGGTGGGGGCGCGGGACTTACAGCAGCATCCACGTTGGCAGGCGAGTCGCTGTTGGGGTCAGCCAGCATGGAGATGACGCTGATCATGATTGTCTCCACCGTGTGGATGGGAAGCCAGCGCTCCTCTGGCTTCTCGTAGCCAAACTTGTCCTCTCCAGGCTCGTGCAAGATGGAAATGCAGACATCCCCATTCTTTGCCACTGATGGAGAATATAAAATACCAATATTAGTATTATGGAAATTTTTAAATACTAATTAATCTTACTACTATTCATAACGCTGCATTCTACAATGCTTGAAATTTTTTTTTTTTTTATTGTAGATGGGGGGAAAAATAATTTAAAGAAAATGTAATACACAATTGTTAACTGTACTGCTCCTTAGTATCTTTAATAATTGATAATTATCAATGATTTGGGAAAGATTGTAAACATTTTTTACTCTAACAAAGTACATTTTTATCAAATTGTATGTACTAATTGTGAACAGAAAACAATACTGATATCTTGGATCATTTATATAAAAATCTAAAGATCCCTACATATAAGGCACACTTTTGGTACAAGACCAATATCTGTAAAATTATAATGTATTAAGATTAAAAATCATAACAGGAAACCATGTATATCCTGTAGGTGCCAAATGATGCAATATAATCCTACAAAAGGCTCCTACCTAACGGCAAACAGCAAGGCCTTACCATTGGGATGCCAGATTTCAGTGATGAATTTCATCTTCGGAGGTCGCAACGGGTAGTCATAAGGAAAGGTAAGGTACGCTTTGAAAAACCCTCCCTCGCTAGCAAAGACACAAACAGACATGACTAAAGTCATTCTTCCATATATGGTCTTATGGGGGAGGCTATGAGAGAATGATATTTACTTACTAAGCACCAAAACACCATCACTGAACAACAGACAATAGAACAAAGTACGTAGAAAGTACAGCCAGCGCAGCATCACTTCCTGTGTCCCCGCCCCAACTTACAACAGGGTGTCCTGGGGCCCGATGATGACAACTTCCCACTTGTAAATGTCGTCATCATCAATGAGGCCAGCAGAAAAGCCTTCCACTGGGTTCTTGTTGAGCTCTGGAAGCCACAGGACAGAGAAAGAACACCATGTCAGTTGCTAGTGAAAGCAGAACGGTATGAGCAGAGCTGAACACAGTAGTTGCATCCCACACTGCAACACTACAGCAGCACCCTAACGCATACCTACATTCACAATGGGCTCACTTCGACTCGTGTTCCATCACAGCTACACACAGCAGTTTTACATCCAGAAAAAGGCGTGCAATACATTTGCAAACAGTGTTAAAAAAATAAAAAAACAATTCACTACAAAATGACAAATTACATAAGGTATTAAGAGACAAGTGGCTTCCATGCATCAAAAGAACAAAACATTTTATATGTTTTTGCACAAGTGTTGAACCAAAAATAACTAGAAGTGAAGACATAAGCATTCATGTGTGACTCATTTAAAGACTAACACACGCGTGTGTCAGGCACCCTACAGTTCTACTACAGCGATTCCACATTTCATCATCTATCATTTGGCCGATGAGCTGTAAAAACATTTCAAAAGGTGAAAAGGGAGACAACGTGAGACGGCTCAGGTCAAATTGACACTAGAGGGTTAAATATACACGGGGGGGGATTCAACATTTCTCTTCTGCTGTGTCACAATGTCCCCCCAAAAACATTGAGTACATACCAACCTAATGTCACCCAACCTGCTTTGACAAGAACATCTCAACTATTCCAAAAAAAAGTACATAATGCAGCAAAAACACACGAAATACCACATAGCTAATCTCTCTCTCACAGTAACACACACAGACCATCCTTAGTGATGGAACAAGTTCTAAGCATCAACATGAGCATGGCATCCACAGGCTGGAAACATGAAGCTACGTCAGCCAATGGTGGAGACCCACTGCAGTTCACAGACTGAAGCACAGCTGCAGTATATCACAGGACGATAACATTACAATGGCAGTGATGGTGGTACACCAACATCATTGCATTCATGTTCCAGCATAGCTTTTTTTTTTTTAACCTGGTCTTGTGCCTCCACATTCATTGAGTGTTTAATGTGTGCTCTTTTGATAATTTAATTGTAAATCTAAAAACATATTCCTTTAATATGGTCACATAGCTATACATTTGCCCTTTAAAACTAATTTTTCCATGTATTAAAATACTGCATTTCAGAAACCTGAAGTACAAGCAAACATGCGTTTCCCTTACTTATCCATTATTACACTATTAATTGCATTATGCAATTTAAAGAGCGGAACAATTATTCTAACTTGAATCCTTCATTATAAGAGGACGCGGGGTAACTTGTGTTTCCACATAAAGGGAAGCTATCCAAAACACACCAGATGACGTAGGTCTGCTTGAAATTTTCTAATGCACGTCTTAACCAGCAGTGTGTGCGCAAAAAATATCCAGTGAAAACTGCGTTAATTTACATTGATCGCGTAAAGCCAACCTATTTAGTATGAGCCAACTCCATCTGCTTGTCGAAATTCCTAGTCGTAATTCATTATGTCGCTTTGTTTGACCATTAGGACGGCGGCTACACATCGGAAGAGATGGATGGTGCAGCAAAGGTGCTTAGCCATTTGTCTGGCTGTTATACAGCAACAATCCAAATGGTTAACCGTAATATTAAGAAAGCAAAAGTACGTGCGTGAGGACAATAAAGATGAATATACATTAAATGTAAAGTATCTAAATCACAGTGTTAAGAACTAGACTTCAGCTGTTTACAGCGTTTTGTTTTATAAAACATCTTATTACAACGTAATATGAAACGTTGGTCTTGATAAATGATGCCTGGTATATTTACGCGTAACGTAATGTTTTAAAATACTGCACTAATCAAAAGTTACTTCGTGATGCGTTATAAATACACATAGGCCAGTTCGCTGACGTTTTGGCGTATGTATTTTATACAAGAACCAGGAACGTTTACTGGAAGTAAGTAACCGAGCAGAGCAGCTACCATGTTTGTTCAATAAACTCGATCTGTTTTCACATTAATAGAGGAAGGGCTAGTTGTGGTGGGGGCGATTCATTGGCCCACAGACAGGCAATGCGGTTCACAACTACAAGCTAACCATCTGGCAAGTGGTGTAAACAAACACAGATATGGACACTTAATAAGGCGGCATGATGCGACGTTGATTTGCTATATTTAACTCTAAGGTAATTAACTAGTCTCCTTACGCGTCCTCACACTTACCTGCCAATTGTTTTCGAAGAAGCAAAGCTGATTGTTCAGTCATTGTAGGCAAACTAACACAAAAAAAAGAAATATCACAGCTCACCTAGAATGTATTTTTGGGGAAACAAATAAAAAGGGGGGAAAAGAGATACTTGACGAACTGCCTTTCACCACCACCCAAACTGCCCCTGTGTCTGACACATTTAGGGCTCTTGGAAATGATTTAGGACCCCTTTGACGCGCATGCGGAAATGTTTGGGAAGCTCAAAATTTTGCCTGAATTAAAACAATGAATGATTTACACTTAACTTTTCAATTTTGATTAAATTTAGGAAACGAGCAGTTGAATTGTTTATCACACAATGGGAACATACTATCTTAAATTTATTTAACAATTTTTTTAATATGTTGGAATTCCATCGTGAAAAAAATGCAGTTATTTCTTAAGACACTCGCATCAAAGGACCTAATCTAAGGTCCATCTTTAAGACCCAGAGGCGCCATATTTGATGCGAAGTCGTAGTTGGTCGAATTGTTTAGTAAATAGTTATCTGGTTGGTAACCTGTCAATATTCTCACGGTTTCCTTTTATTTTTAAACAGTAAAATAACCACACTAATAAAACATGAACGTAATAGATCATGTACGGGACATGGCATCTGCCGGACTTCACTCGAACGTACGGATAATAAGCAGCCTGTTACTGACTATGAGCAACAACAACCCGTACGTGATACAAACATTTTTACCTCAACTTGTGTTGTCGCGCGACGGGCGTCACATTTCTGTTTTGTGCTTGGGGAAAAACAGCAGTCAATAATGTGAAGCCAGTCACTTCTTTTGCAGCGTTAAATTATTATAGTACCTTTATTTTTTTCAATGCTTTGGCTAATTAGCAAATTAATCGATTGTGGTTTGGTTTTCAACGTATTGGTAAACTTGACGTTAACGGTTTATGTTAAGTGCTGTACACTGATACCCATGTACTGTTTAGGGACATGTAATGCTTTAGCCAGCTGGGAGGAAGACTACCATTTTGCAAAGCTTTAAGGCGGACTGTTTTTAGTAATTGTTTTAAACGCTGTAGTGCCACAGAAGATGTTTTGGGTACCTCTGATTTAAAAATTATTCTACGGCGCCGTTTTTCAATTTCTCTGCTGAAAATAAACCTTGGATGCCTTACTCAAGTAGGGGATGGTTAGTGTTGCGAAGTAGAAACCCAATGGCTATTACAGAACGCATTTAATAATAATAATACAAAAGTAGTCATTCCTAAGCGAAGAGCGTGTAGTTAATTTACCTGAAATTTCTATTAAGTACCGAAAGTATCAAACTAAACGCATTTTAAGTTTTGTATCTTTTAAAATGTTTTCTTCCGAAAATTAAAACTTTTTTTTTTTTATTTCAATAGTCGTGTTTATGTTGTTCTGTTTATTCGGTTGTACTGTGTCCACTACAGGTAATTTCAGTCAGTATGTAAGATATGAAGTACCCGTGTTAAGTTAGTGAAATGTACAGTATAAATGTGTATAATGATGACTGATACTGTCACCAGTATAAATATTTCCCTGTGTGTAGGCCGGTGGGTTCTTTAACCACATGTAGTGTTTAACACGATGTTTTCAAATAATTCGATTTAATTTTAAGTAATTAAATATTTGAATTGGCTCATAATTGTACACGAGGTCCAGTAATACATAAAGCTGCATGTCACTCCCAGACTCGTTGACGCTGTATGGCGATTGATCAGTTGCTCCACACTGTCCACGCAGGGAGCTGTTCTCACCATCGCAGAAGTACCAGCTGCTTGTATACCATGCAGACGCGCTTTTCCACGATAAGGAGTATCGCAATGCAGCCTGCAAGTACAGCATGGCCCTGCAGCAGAAGAAGGTTCTCAGCAAGACCTCCAAAGTGCGTCCCTCCACTGGGGGGACTGCCTCCTCTCTGCAGGCGCAGGTGTGCACGGTGACACCCTCCTGTCCCTCAGTTCTCATCTGAAAGCCCTGCATGCCTCAGTTGTCCTTTGTCTTGTGATTTTTAAAAAATTTTTTGGTGTGTTGAAGCCCAATTTTGTGTGTCTTAAGGCTTCTGTGATTTGCACTATGGTTGACTTGGTTTTTGCAGAAACACGTCACAGCAGGATGATGAGTGAGCATATTGTTTACATGTTTTAGCCTTTGTTTTCTATCGTGCTCATTACATTCCTAATGAGGACTGACAAACGTTGATGTGGACGTGTTTACAGAGTCTTCCGTCTGAGATCGAAGTGAAGTATAAGATTGCAGAGTGCTACACCATTCTGAAGCTGGATAAGGATGCCATCTCTGTCCTGGACGGAATACCCTCACGACAAAGGACACCAAAGGTATGCTGCATCTTTACAGCCTGACAGAGATGATCAGAATCCCTAGTCACTTTACATCACTGGTATTATCTGACATATATAGTACACACAGTTCTATACTTTTGGAATTCCCACATATGTGTATCTGTAGTTATGCAAGAAAATTCCATCGTAAAATTTTGTATACAATTTCAGTAAAACGCCTCAACAAAAAATTGGAAATGCACCTAAAGCTAGTCAGCAGACCTGGGAGAGATGAGCAGCTGCCTGTTTTATCATTGGTTTATAGTCAGTTGTGTGTGAACTTGGATTTGCCATATCAGTCGGGAAAATTCAGATATACACAGTACACAAAACTACTAAAGCTATAATGGGTTGCTGAATGCATTAATTACGTACTTTGGGAACTGTGTGTGTGTTGCTTTAATACACAAAGAATAACTTTTTGAACTTGGAAGTCATTTAATTAATTTTTTTTTTTGTCTGTGTGCCCCTAGATCAATATGATGCTGGCCAACCTATACAGGAAGGCAGGGCAGGAGCGCTCTGCTGTGACCAGTTACAAGGAAGTGCTGAGGCAGTGTCCTCTGGCACTTGATGCCATCATTGGTAGGGAAGGTTGTCTTTATGAGTGTCTTCAGATCAGGTGGCTGATTTAGGGACACGTGACCCACGGTCCTGTGATCTGGCCTTGTGCAGGGCTGCTCTCTCTGTCGGTGAAGGGAGCCGAGGTGGCCTCCATGACCATCGATGTGATCCAGAGCATTCCCAACCTGGACTGGCTCTCGGTGTGGATCAAAGCCTACGCCTTCATACACGCCGGGGACAATCTCCGTGCCATCAACACCATATGGTGATCAGACACCGCCTCCCAGCTCTCTATAAACCAGTTTGGTTTTCAACATTCTCTTCACCTGTGGCCTTTGTGATTTAGCAAGTCAGAAATGCTGCTCACTTGTTTCACAGCAGAGTAAAAATGGAGGGAGACCCCTTTAATTTTTGCAGGAGCTACACTAACGCTGACCTGTGGCAACTGAAAAAGTGAATTTAGCCAAATGCTCGTATCAGCCTGATGCTGTTTTCATCTGCAGCTCTCTAGAGAAGAAGTCCCTGTTGAGGGACAACGTGGACCTGCTGGTAAGCTTGGCGGACCTCTACTTCAGGGCCGGGGACACCAAGAACGCCATCCTGAAATTTGAGCAGGCTCAGATGCTGGACCCCTACCTCATCAAAGGTGAGGGACGACTGATGGAAACGCTGTCCAGCGGCCAACATACATGGACAGTGGGAGTCATGGTGGTTGAGAACATGAGCTTGTAATCAGTGTTTGACCATTCATCTCCCAGTAGATTCAGGGCTTTAAAAGGTCCCTAAACTGGAATATGGTATGTTACTGGAGGAATGTGTAAATGAGTAATAATAGTTTATTTTACAATAAATAGTTGAATGTAATTTTTCACATGTTTTCCTGGATTTAGATAAAGATGTATGGAAGTTGCAGGTGATCACAGTTAAGTAGTGAAAGCTGAAGGTGAAACGTACAGTACACGGTGAACTCACACCTTCAAGTGGGTGTGTCCTATCAGGCATGGACGTCTACGGGTACCTGATGGCGCGGGAGGGACATCTGGAGGATGTAGAGGTGCTGGGAGGGCGACTTTTCAACATCTCTGACCAGCATGCTGAGCCCTGGGTCATATCTGGGTAAGAGAAGCACAGCGTGGATAGAAGGAGCAGAGATAAGAACCAGAATTGTATCCTGAAAGGTGCAGGAGCAAGGCAGGGGATGGGACTGCTTTTGTGGTGCTTAACATGAATTGTGTAAGAATGCTCTACTTCATAATTAACCTTGAAATTGTACACTGCTGTGTGTTTGTATGAAGAGGAGCCCTTCCTCTGCTTCTAACTAATGCTGTGTGTTGTCAGTGGTCACATTTAATAATCTAACGCGTACAATTTTACACTGTTTACACTGAGCCAGTGCAGCTTAGGTTTTAAACACAAATGAGCAGAATGATCGGGACGCCAGGGCATCTTGTGTGTTATTTCACTGTCCCTATGGGTGGGGGCACACATAGATGCCACAGCTTCTACAGCAAACGCTACTCCCGCGCCCTGTACCTGGGTGCCAAAGCCATCCAGCTGAACAGCAACAGCGTGCAAGCACTGCTCCTCAAGGGGGCAGCACTGCGCAACATGGGCCGCGTGCAGGAGGCCATCATCCACTTCCGGGAGGCTATGCGTCTCGCCCCCTGCCGACTCGACTGCTATGAAGGTAAGACCCTCGGTCCACAAGAGTGCAGTGCAGGGCTGTACAGGGTGCGTGTGGATTTGGTGGGGAGGTTAAGTTTCTGGGATGGGCTGCTCATTACCAGCCTGCTGTTAGTGTACAGAAGTGTGCTGTTCCTCCAGTCAACAGTGACTTCTCCTTTATCACTGTATAAATGGATTCATATAAACACAGGCCTTACCTTTATGCATGTCCGATGATAAAACTTCTTTTTAGCTGGTCTTCTGGACCCCTGCAAGCAGAGACTCCAATTTATATCAAGCAAATAAGCATTGTAAGGGATCAGAAGGTGAAAAGTCTGGTGTAGTACCAGGTTGGTGCAGGAGATCATGGGGCCTGCTAATGTGAGTAGATTTAGATCCCAATTTACATTGAGAGCATTTTTAGAAAACCAGCTTCATGAACCTTGTGGAATTTATGCAAGCTGTGAAAAGGGGTCTTAGTGAGCAAAGACTGAAACCTTTATCTCTACATTTACCAGCAGTAAGTTGGGGTAGGGGGGCAGATCCTCTGATAAAATCTGGCATTGTTTCAAGTACGTTTTGTAATGCCAGGTCTGATCGACTGCTACCTGGCCTCCAATGGCATCAGGGAGGCGATGGGGATGGCTAATAACATCTATAAGACTCTGGGTGCCAACGCGCAGACGCTCACCATTCTGGCCACGGTGTGCTTGGAGGACCCCATGACTCAGGAGAAGGCAAAGACACTGCTGGACAAGGCGCTGGCCCAGAGGCCTGACTACATCAAGGCTGTAGTGAAGAAGGCAGAGCTTCTCAGTGAGTTGGCGAGCTCAGTCTGATCACTGAGGAAGGAGGCTGAGCTGCTCTGTCAGCAACTTAAAGGGAGAATGTGAAATTGTATATGAATGAGCTACAGAACAGCTTTGGGTTTCCTGCATTGTACCTTTGAAGACAGAACAAAGGTTATAGTTGCAGTTGTCTGTGAGCTTTATTTTCAGTCTATTCCTATTCACATTTTAATATTTTGTTTTAATTTCCTAGGTAGAGAACAGAATTATGAGGAAGGCATCATATTGCTACGACAAGCCTTAGCCAATCAGAGTGACTGTGTGCTGCACAGGATGCTGGGAGACTTTCTGGTGGCTGTCAATGACTATCAAGAAGCAATGGACCAGTACAGCATAGCGCTGAGGTAAAGGAAAACCTTCATAAACCACTCGACATTTTGTCACCATTCATGTTTTTTGCATATCTAATTTAAGACTTTTTTACTTGCATGTTCCTTTGTATTTAGTTTACATATTAATAATTTAGTACAGATATTTATTGACTTGATCTTTGCAAATGCTGTATGCTTCCCTCTTGTGGTAGACTGCCAGAATTGCATGAATGCAGTTGACAGGGTATAAAAATCCAAACACTGAATGAAATGCTATGGAAACACAAGGATACTGAAGCATTTTAGATTGTGTGGGGAAATGCAGACCTGAATAGCTAAAACAGCAATATACCTAAAAAAGGCTTTAAATGAAAGTAGTTTTGCAAGATGTACTGTAGTTTATTGCATACTTGTGCAATAAATCAGTTTCATTTGTGCACACCTGTTAAGGACATTACTCCTTTGAACAGTGAGATCCAGTGAACTTAAACGTGAGTAGGAGAAGGTAGGGCATTTGGGATGTATCTGATCAGAGCTCTTGAAATCCACTCAGCTTGGATCCCAATGACCAGAAGTCTCTGGAGGGCATGCAGAAGATGGAGAAGGAAGAGAGTCCGACAGAAGCCACTGTGGAGGAGGATGGCGATGACATGGAGGGCAGTGCTGATGACGGGGACCTCGAGGGCAGCGACAGCGAAGCAGCACAGTGGGCAGACCAGGAGCAGTGGTTTGGGATGCAGTGACCCCCCCCAACTCCCAACCACCATCTCTGTCTGGGAGGCAAGGCAGCCCACCCCAGTGTGTGAAGATCATGGTTTTGCTTTATTATTGTTTTTTATTAACGAGGAGTTATAGTGCTTCGCAAATGAGACCCAGAGTGGCAGATGTTTTGCCAGTGGAGGGGGAGGCAGGGCAGGTCACACCCAGTACCACAGAAGAATGTGAGAAGGGCTTGTCTGCTGAGAACCTCTGAAGTGGGTGTTGTTTCACTGGGTTTAGTCTCCCACGTGTTCCTTTGTACCTGTATTCTGTGCCTCTGGCGTGAGCAGCACTAACCCACTGTCTCACCTGTACAGCTCATCTTACACAAAACAGGAAGTTTTAATTTTAATGGACAAATCTGCTGATGATGCAATTGTTTAACCTAAATTGCATTCTTGGCTATATTAATACATTTCTAATGTGTCTGAAAATGTTCACTGTACATACATTGTAAAGGACTACTTTGTGTACTTGAATGTAAAATAAAAATCATAACCATGTTTTGGCATTTGACTTTATGGTCAATCCACGCCGTGCTTTTCCAGAGTAACTAATGAACCTGTGAACGCCTTGATGGGTGTCACTGTAGAAGATGGAGAAGGAGGAGAAACTTCAAAGGGTCAAACCTCAGAGGCGTCTTGTGTGCAAAGCCAGGGAAAGGAAACACACAGCACTACACAGTCATGTACAATCGGTTTATTCTGCTGAAATCTGCTGATGCACAACGCGGCCGTCAGCACCTGCACGAGCGCTGGCTCCAAGGCATCTGGGATTCAGGCGGACTGCCAAAGTGACCGACCGCGTCCCCCAACAGAGGCGGGTCCTGGTTTTGGCAAAGGTCCACCTGCCTCCACACTACACAAACCCCCATTTTAAATAAGTTACACTGCAGTACAAAACAACCTGATGGGCTGCTTTGCACACACCAACCCTACCCTTCCCCTGCCAAATGAAAATGTTTCCTTAGGAAAAGATGAACTGGTGGCTTTGAGCTTTTTCTTGTATGACATCTGAACAGTTTGCTCATATTTTTTTAAATAGCCATAAAACAGCAATGCTATACATATCTATAATAAATTTGATAAAAGTTCAGATTTAGCTGTATGACATGCACTGCACTACACTGTACATCGATAAAAAACTGACATTTTACACAGATTAAAAAGGAGCACAAAGTCGACCCCCTTTTCATGTTAATGGTCAAAAGGCTAAGCAGATGTCAGCCTCCGTGTACCGAGGTCTGCAGGGGCGCTCGCGGCTGACTGTCCTGCTGCGTGACTGGCACTGTCACCTCCGTCACCTCTCATTGTACATTAAACACACCACTTCCTCCTGTCACTTAAGAATAATTTCCTGTAATGTCTGTATTATATGCTTTTCCCCTTCCCTTTTTTTCTGCTTTTATTTTTTTCTTCCACATGCAGGTCTCGGAAGACATGGTGCTGTTCGTTAACACGCATGCACAACACTAAACGAAAACCTCAGCTCCTGAAAAAAGGGGCTCGTGGGGGCTTAAATGTCCCGAGCTGGAGAGAAAAGGGGAGAGAGAGAGAGAGACAGAATTAGGGACCCAAAGCAGGCGGAGGGTGCGCACAGGTGGAAAGGGAGGAATGTCTGCTCTCAAAAGGATGTGTTTCATTCGCACCTACACTGATGTCTGGCTACACATTTTTAATCCAATTCCTCACTTCTCCATTAAGGGACGTCGTTTCTTTTTGGTTAGTTTTTAATTTTACATTCACACGTGGGTTTGAAGTCATCTGTTGGTTAAACCGGTTAGGACAGTTAGCTGTATTTGATGAGACATGCTCAGCAGAAGGGAGGGGTTGGTCTGCCAGAGGCACAGTTAAGGCATATAGAGCATTTCCCAATAATGCAATATTTCCCACAATACTGTATGTGACAACATCTTTTCTGAGTGAACCCTCCCCTATCCTGAGAGCTGCACTGGATGTGGTTTCCAGACACCCTCAGAATAGAACCGGTTACACTTTTATTTAGCAAAGCACTTGTTGGCTCTAACAACACAATTACAGCCGATTTAGGCAACATGACAAAATACAGCAGTGTATTCATAATGATAAGCACAAAGCACACACATTGTGCAAAAATGCCACGTACAGTGAATCACCCTTTGCCACTGTATGGCTTGGTACAAACGCCCACAAACCCTGCACTGCAAAGAGGCCAGTAGTCATACTCACTCATGACGTGTACATAAGAAAAATACTTGAAGAAGGTTCTTCCATCTTCCACACCCATCACACTCCCCTCTGCAGGCTTTACTCATTCATAATGTTTAAGTGCTGACTTTAGACTGTAAACTCATGGTGAAGCATCCACAAACAGCAGGACACTTCCACGCTCACACGCGGATCTGCCACAGTCCTGGATGTGTATAGTTAGACCATTTCCTCTCTGTCCTTGCCTGGAAGGTGTCATAGGTCATACCCCGCCCTTTAAACTGCACTTCACCTGTCAGGAGGGGACCGTGGTCATTACGATGACCAAAGTACGAGTGTGTGTGTTGTGGGTGTTGCAGTCAGTCTGCTGGCCGACAAACCACACAAAGATGAACACAACACTCATTCTCTCTGACAAGTGGTAGGATTGGGAGCATTTGGGGGGCCTTCATACAATAGGCAGCCTTCTCAGGACTAACACGTAACACATGCCTGTGAGGCATCATTAGGGCAACAGAGTATGGAAATAAAATGCTAAAATTTTGATAATGTGCAGACACACATTCCCACTGTCAGACCTGCTGCCTCTCACACAAACACGAGTAACACAGAATCCCTGTTAGTCTGCCAGCACTGAGGCTCCGTGCAAAATGGCCATCAGCTCAACAACCCTATACCTGTACAGGAATGTGCACATTTATGTGGGGGCTGGGGGCAAAAAAAAAAAACTGCAGCACATGAGTAATAAACGTGTGACAGATTCAGTGATCATGTATAATGAAAATCAGGTCACTCAGTGTTCAAGCTTGTGCTTCACAAAGCAGGATATTTTAACATTCATCTGAATTAAACTTCAGCAACCTAGGGCCCCCCCCCCCCCCCCCGGGCGGCGGCAGAAGAAAAAACAAAAAAAGCAAAAAAAAAATAAAAATAAAAGAAAAATAGTT
>JABJVR010000035.1:1907155-1935912 GCA_025773905.1 Chitala chitala
CACACACACACACACACACACACACACACACACACACACACACACACACACACACACACACACACACACACAAAGGAAAGCTGGCCAAAGACAGACTGATTTACGATTACCACCACAGTAAACATGGCCTAAACAGCGGACCACAACCCCTGGCTAGACCACACATATTTGATAAAACCAGGCTTTCATCAGGCAATATCACATTTATACCCAGAGGAACGTCATTCATAAGAATAATTTTCTACTTGTCATGTCCTGCTACAACATCAAAAATATTCGTAATAAGAAATGACACACAGACTAGTGACAGACATTACAGCAACTAGCTGAGTCTGGGACCACTTTTCGGGCCAGGTACTCACACGTCTCCCTCTGGGGCGTAGGTGGAGCCCGTAATGGTGAACTCACTGAGACTGCAGCTGTCTCCTTCTGCCTTATCAATGATGAACATCTGGGACAAACATGCACAAATTCACCTTAAAGGGATGCACAAGGCTGCAGTGAATCAGTCGTACACAGCTGGACAAACAGACGCGAGGCGTCTAAATATCCAGCGGGGGTCGGAGGTTCACATCACCATTCTGTGCTGAACAACACAAACAGCTGCAACTGGCAAGACAGTCTATTTGCAGCAAACACTGAACATGACATTATACTGAGCTAAGAAAAGTACCTGCGGATTAGCATCACATACAAAACACAAGTGTGGAATGTCATTAATTCAAACCTGTTGGGATAAAAATTATCTTTAAAACATTATCTTAGCCACATGGTGCTCTATGGCCATCAACATTTGCAGCTAGTAACTCCCCCCCCCACCTCATTTCTTAATTTTAATCACAAACCAGTGTGGAAAGCAGTTAAAGTTCTTTTCTAAAGATAAAAAGACATTCACCGTCCCATGCAAATGTTTCTTTTAAAATGCACTTCTGACTAATGAAGGGCTTCTTGGGCCAAGGAAGAAAATTAACAGTCAGGAATTAACTAACAGGAGACGGGATGCGGGAGCCCAGACAGAGGAGTGTAAGAAGGAATGTTGCCAGGCAAGCTACATGTCCTCACACGCTGCCTACCAGCAAGTGTGCGACGAAAACAGGAAGACTGGACTGGGTGAAGCACAACAAGGAAAAGAGCTTAAAGAAAACGTGCTTTCTTTAGTGCATAAGAAACCAAGGTCTTTCTTTCAAAAACGGATGCGGTATATGAAAGGAGAAAGCAGAACTACTGAAGAAGTGTGCAGAGGCACAGCACTGTTCCTGCACTAACTACTTTTTGTTCTTTCTGTTTGCCTGCCATTGTTTATTTGTGACTTGGAAGGACTGTAATTAGGTTCATCCCAGGTAAAGGCACTCATTTTGACACAGGTGAGTGAACATGGAGCCCAGGTGAGGTGTGAACAGGTAGAGCACAGTACACAGTCATTACGCCCTTTTCCACATTTGTCCACAGGAGCCAGGAGCAAGAGAGAGGCTGGATGCTTACAGCCCTTCATGACTGATAAAATCTACAATTTTCCTTAACAAATCTGAAAAAAATAATGTAGATTAAAAATAAAACAAAACCAGCCTGACTAAGTGGGTCTGAATGGACACTAGCACACAGGAGTGGGCATGTGCCGGGCACCAAAACGGAGGGCAAAGCCTCACCCGGCACACAGACATCTGGTTGGTGGTGAGGGTACCCGTCTTGTCAGAGCAGATGACGGATGTGCAACCAAGAGTCTCCACCGAGGGCAGGCTGCGCACAATGGCGTTCTTCTTGGCCATACGGCGTGTGCCCAGTGCCAGGCAGGTGGTGATTACGGCAGGAAGACCTGAAAGTGGGCGGAAACTGCACCATCACCATTACAGGCAGATGCTACAGCATTTAATGTAATTACAGTTCACACAATCCAGACAGGCATTTAATACAAAAACCCTGGAGTGTAAAAAGGATGTAACTTAAATACAATTATCTGCATTTCTCATAATAAATGTGAAATAAAATGGGCTTAAAATTAAATGCTTTGCGCAACGAAATACAAACTGCCTTGTGTGGTGTACGCTTGTACCTTCGGGTATGGCAGCCACAGCCAGAGCAACGGCGATCTTGAAGTAGTAAACGGCACCACGGATCCAGGACCCGCCGTGTACGGGGTCGTTGAAGTGGCCAATGTTGATGATCCACACGGCGATGCAGATGAGGGAGATCACCTTGGAGAGCTGCTCGCCAAACTCATCCAGTTTCTGCTGCAGAGGAGTCTTGTCCTGCTCCGTCGCTGCCATCTCGTCGCGGATCTTGCCGATCTCAGTGTTGATGCCCGTGGCCACCACCACCCCAATCGCTTTGCCGGCAGCAACGTTGGTGCCCTGGGAGGGAGTCACAGCCAAACCAGATCAGCCGTTCCAGCGTCTGCCACACGACATGGGCCAGATACTACATGGGGCATCAATGGACACTATTTACACCCTCTACCTCATGGTCAAAGTAAAAGCCTCCCCCTCTGGCCCCAAGCTGACTAAAACCTACACTAAGAATTAAAGAGAACCTTAACCAGCATCCACCAAGATGGGTAGGTGAACTGAGTCTAGGCTAGTAGGCAGCCATTCTCTCCATGGGTTATCTTGGA
The DNA here is from genome assembly GCA_025773905.1 of Chitala chitala. Lineage (NCBI taxonomy): Eukaryota > Metazoa > Chordata > Actinopteri > Osteoglossiformes > Notopteridae > Chitala > Chitala chitala. The sequence goes on from JABJVR010000035.1 coordinate 1,909,764, forward strand.
GCTTCTCCCAACACAGACACTCACTGAGAAGAGCATGTTCTTCTTATCCTGGTTGACAGCACGAGGGTCAGGCACCGGGTCTGTGTGCTTGATCACGGACACAGACTCTCCTGCAACGGCAGACAATGGTGTCAATTCCTTCTTATAAGGGCATCCACCACTGGCTAAACAAGCAGTCAGAGTGACTGCAGGACTACAATAAAGGTAAAGCACATGTGCATGCAGGCATGCACCAACACTGCAAGCTGAAGGCAACACCGAGATGCGTGGGCGAACAAGCCCCACCTGTTAGGATGGACTGGTCTATCCTCAGGGTGGTGGACTTGATGGAACAGAGGCGGATGTCTGCAGGAACCTTGTCTCCCACTGAGAGAAAAGGAAGGTGATAGAGTGAAGTAACCGGCCACTGCTCCTGCAGACAGACGAGAACCTTGCTACTATGGACATGGACAAAGACACGTAGACCGAAGAGCGGCTCCGCCATTCCCATCTCTCTGTGGTGAAGAGATTTACAAAAAAATCAATAAGATAAAGGAAGATTAAGCAAAGCCACGTGGTCAGCTCTGTTCACCTCCTTCCCCTTCCTCTGGTAAAGAAAGGATTTGTATGAGTTACCATTCATATAGACAGGTACTGCGTAAGTTTCTCCCATTAAAATGCACTAATACAGTTACACAACCACCATACTAAAATCAACAGAAAAGTAATGCAAACACCAAGAAACCTGACAACTTAAGTGTCCCTTTTCTGCTGTTTGGGAAACTGCAGAACCCCCTAACACCCAAGTCTGAAATGAGTTTAGACAAACTCAAAGCTGAGATATGCAGAGCATCTGTACAGAAAAGCAGCTAAATAATGACACAAAAAAAAGACAATTACTGCTCTTCTTCCACTCTCCAGATTGTTATGCCACAAATATATATATATTTTTTTATCTTTAAATTAACAAATTAAACAACAAATGCAAAGAACGCCACTGTTCAGATTTTTCAGTTAAAACCGGTGACAAAAACATACAATTTATTTTGTGGAACATTCAACGCTCAGAGTGCTTTGCCAGAGCAGAACTCTACAGGCCTGATCCGAGCTGAGCCTTCACAGCTCGCAGGGGAGCAGAAACTGACATCAGTGTGCAGGACAACGGGAGTCTTTATTACTTCAACCACAAATGTAGGTGAGAAGATGAAAGACACCCAGTCACTGGGGCACTACAATGCCCAGCCCACACACCCACAACCCCCCCCCCAACACACACACACACACACACACACACACACACTTTTATTCTTTGCCAGCACTGTGGTGGAATTTCCTTCTGGCAACACTGAACAGAAGTCTCTCCTCTCTCAAAGTGAAACTTCCATGGCGTAAAACAAACAAACGCTTTGGGGGTAAAAAGAAACACCAAAGTAAGAAAAAAAAGGCCACGAGGGAAAGAGAAAACCAGGCGAAAAGACAAAAGATGACAAGGAGACGCACAGCCCCCCCTGGACGAGCACAGCTAACCAAGCCCCCGTGCCCTTGTGAGGAGAAAAAATAGCATATGGGTGAGAGGGGAGGCGTTACAATAAGCCTAACCAAAAATGGGTAAAATATGTCAATATGTGGCCCTGACTCTGTGATCAAAGTGTAAATGTGAGCGGCGTGGCAGCTGCCATCCTCATGCCGCAAGCAGAAGGGCACTGATTCCACAATGGATATAAGCGACACCCCCCTCCCCCCAGCTCACCCATTCTCCCTCCGTCAGGTGGCGTTTCCTACATCCATCTTTGCGTCTCCCTGCTGCCTGAAGAGCAGCTGTTTTCTTGTCACCTCCTCAGCTCGTTGTTCTGTACTCCAACGCAGACGTATAAATGAATGACGGCCTGCTCCCCCCTCCCCATCTAAATATGGAACAATGCAAACAGCTGAAAACCCCTCACCATGAAAGAAAACTGCATTACCTAAAACACGCCCCTCACTCTTCTGTCAGACCAATACATTTGCCAGGCACGCAGGAGCAGACAAAGGCTTACGAAAGTCTCTATTTAAAACTTTAATGGATAATTAACAGTGGAAAAAAAAAAAAAAAAACACCACAAATGACAGGCTACATGTGAAATGACGTCACCATTTCACCATACACGGATGAGTCCGGAACTGCGCAATCCTCTTTGGCAACTCTCCCCATGTTACAAGGTGATGACAAATTAGTTTAAAAGTGCCCCCCTGGCCCGGGACTTGAGGGGGAGGGGGGACAAGGGCTCACAAGGCCAGGTGAGGCGTGTGAAGGGGCCTGCATTAGTGCCTGCTGAAATCAGCCTCTCGAACAGCATCCCATGGCCCAGTTTAGCCACGCGCTTTCCAGGAAATGCCCTCCGCTTCCTGGCACTACCTTTTCCACTCCTTTTTCAACTAAGTGTTGTATGTCGCAGTATCGTCGTGTCGACACGCTGACCACACGACCACTTTGTGGCCAGACCCTCCAGTCGTCCCGGCTTCCCGCCTTCCATCATCAGTGATCGATTAGTATTGGGGACTCTGAGGTGGATGAAACTTCCCGGCCTACACCGGCAAGCTCATGGTGTACCCAGGCAGCGCACAAGTGTGCTGACTACTACTTCTCAGACAAAATGTTCTTGCCAGACATACGGGATGATGCGTGATGTGGGTACTTCTACCTGGAACCCATTCAAATACACACTTGCACATGCACACACACACACACACACTTGCTGACAAGACCACATTGTGTACTCAAACATGGCAAATGAGATTCCTCAAATATAATAAATCATATAAAATAACAAAACTATTTAGGCATACATAGGAATAAACTAAACTACCTATTTATGCAAATAACCTAAATATGTTAAAACAATGTTGTTGTTGAAATTGAACACCCCCCTCCCCATCACCACATGTAGCTGAACAACCCAGCTGTCACTTGATCACATTACAGTCACCTTAGAGGAGAATCAGGCAAATATGTGCTATACCCCACACTTTACACAAGGAGGTGCTATCCCTTATCCCTTACTCATCCTAGTCTAAACGAAAACCCTGCAAAGGTGTTGTAGGAGCAGAAACGTGCTCCAGGTCACAAAGCAGGTGCACACCACCATGCTGCCTAAAGGTGCGTTCCGTTCTGCCGTCTGCCCTCATATCCCTGTGCCACTTTGTGGACGAGCATTGGATAAACAACACACCTCCTAAAAATGCAATAAAAATAAATCGAGCGGGGGGGGGGGGGGGTGGTCTAGCACCATTATCTCAAACTGCCGCCAAATATCACGTGCAAGCAGACAGAACACAGATCCCCCCCAAACCGGCTGGAGGCAAAGCAAGCCGTGCGTCGTGCAAATTATCTGATCAATCTGCCTTAACATAAACATTTTATCCTGTTTCCACCGAGCCGTCAGGACAAGCCCTGTGCACCTTGTCACATTTAAGCTTTGCAGCGAAGACAGGGACGAGATGGAGAAGCCGACAAGACGGGCGGCTATGTGTCACGCGGGTAAGACGAGATCCAGACACAGCTGTGGACTGGCTGGGAACAGGACCAGCGCGTGCACACACACGCGGCATGGGGTAACCCCACAGCACCAGTCTCAGACAACACAGAGGCCCAATTTAAGGGTCCAACTGAAGCTCCCAGTTGTTTGAGTCCTTGTGTGCACGTTGGTCATTAATCTGCCATGGATGGATTACATCAGCCATTCTGGCCTACCACTCTAAAGCACTGTTAACTAACTAAAAGTTTAACAACTAGCCTTCGAAACCTCCAAGTGCAACTATACAATTGGCCTATTCAGGTTGTGACTTTAACGTCTTTACCGACTCATTTCACACTAAATCTTAATTCAGTTTGTTGTGCTCATGTCCTACAGAGACTGAGAACAATAAGGACCTTTTTTATCTTTAACTTCAATCATCTGCCTGCTGTTAATTCTATACTAGCTGTAATTTCTTTTGTTAAAGAGCTTTAAGAGAACTTCTTGTAAAAGGCGCTATACGAAAATAAATTTAAATTTATTATTTTTTTAATCCTTGGAGGTACACAACTAGAGGCTCCATCACTATGTGGACAATAAGTATTAACCCAAAAAAGCAAGAAACAGCGAGATTATTCACATGCAAACGTCCAAAGCATTTTTTATTGACACTATACATTTTTTATTGACACCCACACCATGGGTAAATGCTAGGTACGGTTTCACTTTGCAGACAGCAGCCCTGTCCAAAGTCTCCCTGGTCCGTTAGAAATGCAGAGAAAAGGTCAAACAAGCTGCATGGTGCCACAAAAGACGCACGCTCTGCGCCAGCTCTAAGCGGACGTGAAGAGCGGCCTGGCAACACAGGCAGCCCCTGGGGCGGTGTGGGTGACATAGTGCCACTACGTGACCGCTGCTCGCTGACGTCGTGCTGTTTCTGGCACCTTATTCTTATCCTCTGTCAGCATGGCTTCCCCATGGGCGCTGCCTGCTCACTGGTGCGCCCACCTCTTGTCCAATCACACTCCAAGCCCCACCCCTGGGGGGCCATAGGCCACACCCATATGCAGCCATAGGCCACACCCACAGGCAGCACATGCACCTTTCAACCAGCAGTACGCCCCAGACAAAGACATGACTGGGAGAGGGAATTCTCCATTGAGACTTCATTGTGTGTGGATCATGTGGCCTTGCGGACCTACAGAAACAGCACCAGGCTGGTCAGTGACTAGCTTACCTGGGGCATTCCTATAATGAGAAGCAGCCAAAAAACCTGTCACATGTTGTGAGCATCTAGCAGTAGGAATAGAAACCACGATGGAGGCTAGGCACAGCCTGGATCCCCCCTCTATGTCCATGTTGAAGCCACCTGGCTGCTCCCAGCACCTGCTCCATGTTTCCATGGTGACACTAGGTTTGTGCCAGACGGCCCCCAAATGCCAAATGCCAACGCGGGCGTCTGGAATCCCCAGCTATGGAAGGTGTCGATTTGGGGGGTGGGCAGGGGGTGAGGGCGTGGTAAACCGCCACTTCCCTACAAGGTCATCTCTCTGTGCAGACAAAGGAAACGGATGGGTAGGCGGGGGTGATGACTTTTTCTCACCCTATCCCAAACCCCGAGAGGACGCAATGTTCCCGTTGTTCAGATTGGGTCAGAAAAACAGAAGTGCCCACTCCTCTTTCCCTTACAACTAGTGACCGCCACCCCCCCACCAACTCTGGACTTGCTGATGAAGCTGCTCTGCAACTTTGAACAGTCAGTAGAGACAGTGGGCCCTCTCACTTAAAAGCGTGGCCCTGTTGGACAGCTCGCTGTACCTGGCCCCAGAACCAGACTCGGGTTCTCATAATGTGCCCATCCAGCTAATCAGGAAAAAGTTACATTACAAAACAGATGCCCTCCCCAACCTCAGGAGAGGAAACGTGCCGTGTTTCCTGTTCCAAATAAGATATTATTCTCTCTCCCGGAGGTATGCTGTTCTGTAGCTGCCATTTTAAAGACCACAAAATAAAACATATTCGCAGAGGCAGCATGACGGTGGCTCCCTCACAGCCTCTTCATTTTTGGCGATGGTGCCTCCAGCACACAGTACTGACAAGAGTTTGCGAATCCAGCTCCAAGCTGCGGTGAGACAGCCGGTGGCATGTTCATTAAGCAAACTGGATTCAATGGTACTGGTGGTCACTTCAAGGCTTACTCCACACACTCCCCCTTAAAGCTCACTGCTGTCTGTATCGGTCACAAGGCAGGTGTGTAAGTGTGAGAGCTGAGAACCCAGGTAAACTCCTCCTCGCTCCCTAGCACTGACAGGCACCGCTCTCACACACTTAAAGGTCGGCTCTCCTCACACCTTCAGTCTTGTCTACCTGTCAGTGCTTGAAGGGCTCAAAGATGCGCACTAGAGCAAACACTTCCACTGTTCACTCAGTAAATCATACCAGCACGTGACCAAATTCATTATGTGGATTCTGGTTCAAGAGGTTTTCTGTTAGCTTGTGTGAGTGTTTCACCTTTAGGTGAAAATTCTGATGCTCATGTCATGCAGATGGTGTGACGACATGTGCCGTGACATTTTAAAACGCGTGCAACACAAGTGGCCGGCGTTGACCCAGAGAAGCTGCGTAACAAACAACCCCCCACCGTGCCTACAGCGCTTCAATGAGAAGGTCTAGCATCCACGGCAAATCCGAGCACAGAGTTTGCACATTCTCTTCTCAAGGTCACTGCCGAATCCCTGTGCACCACGCTTTGCGTCATACGCCGCCATAATGTACCCGTCTCAGGGGGAGGGGGACACCTGTCATCTTCGCTTCTGTCACCGTTCGGGCTATAAATACCAGCATTCCGCAAACCGGACAAGTGTGCGGATCTAAATATAAAACCCACAGCTAGGCACAAAAGGCATTGTGTAACCGTATCGCAACAGTACGCAGAGCATCGTGTACAGCAAGGAATACAAGCACGTAGATTAAACGGTGACACCCCCCCCGCCACTTAACACTCCAGAAAGACTATATCATCCAAGAGGAAAATAAAGAAATCAAAATGTCCATTTACAGTCAGTCATTTCTGAGTTGGGGTGGGGACCAATGAAAATCACGTGCAGAGAAGTGTGTGACACTGCACTCGAGAGGGTACAGAATGTTTCACCAACAGAACAGCAAAGGGTAAAAATACCTAAATGCGTGTTCTGACATCACAACCGTCGCTCCTCTGAAAACACCCACAGAAAAGTGGCCACCTAAGCACTTTCCAACCTCATACAATTATATAACATTGAGAACACACACACACACACGGTAGCGCTCTAACTGCTAGGGATGTAATGACACATTGTGCTTTGATACGCTGTGATGTAAAACAAGTGACGGCGTGACCCAATGACAGCATCACACTGCATGCTACCTGGCATTTTATATAAAAAACATTACCAGCACAAGCTATGATAAATCTGTATCATAAGCTGCTCTCATATTTGAATGTTTTCTTCTTTTTAGTGTCGTCTTTGTCCTCATAATCCAGTCGTTTTACAGCAGCACCAGTAAAAAAAAAAAAAACTTGCTAAAGTACTTTATTTTTCTCAATGAGAGACTCACTGGGACTGCATACTCATTTTTGATGTATAATTTAAAAAATTACGAATCGATTTTCTTAATTTTATTATTATTATTATTATTATTTAGGACAAATGTTTGAGGACATTTTGTAAATATTTTTTTTCAATGTGATATGGAAAATAAATAAAATAAATAAATAAATAAATAATTTCACAATTAACACACCCACTACTTACAGGGCTTTCCCAGCTGGTTGGCAGCCCAGTACGTGTCAGCCCACGGCCTGGTACCGGTCCATGAACCACAGTATGGGACACCAACTTACACAGTTGCTACCTCCACTCACAGTATAATACAGCATTTACCACCACAACGAAAAGATCTGGCCACTGCGTCTGAAGAAGAAATCTACACTGCCATTTTTGCTCAAAAATGGGAGAGAGAAAAGTCCAAATTTTGTTCTGGACATTGTGAGAACAATCGAATTGTTAACCCAGTATTATGACTCGAACTGAGATCGTTGTCATTGTTACATCCCTACTAATAACACATGGTTCAATGTTGTGTGAAGCTCTTATACTGAAGACACATGCACAACTGGGGTCAATCTCTACCGATCACGAGACGTTTAAAATATGTCAATTGAAGCATCTTGTAATCATATAATTGTTTATATATTTCAAAGATTCTGTCATCAACACAAATTTGGAAACTTCCATCCACAGAGTGGATCTAAAACAGTACTGTTCTTATGTAAAGATCTGCTATTTCTTCTCTGAAGCGCTTTGAGGCACATCGTTTAATGAACATCACTCAGATGCTTGAGGGGGGGTGCTTAGAGAGGTGAACACAACCCAAAGGGACCAGAAAGTAAGTATATTAGCCGTTTTTTTAAATGGGTCTTGAAATAAAAGAAATGTACATTAAAACAGGCATTACATTGCAAGACAGCATCGAAGGCGAGCAGATGGCCTGACCTGCCACTTCCACAACGTCCCCGGGCACGATGTCCTTTGCCTTAATCCTCTGCACCGTCTTCCTGTCCTGTCGATAGACCTTGCCCATCTCGGGCTCGTACTCCTTAAGGGCTTCGATGGCATTCTCTGCGTTTCGCTCCTGAAGGGACAGACACACACACACACAAACACACACACAAACACAAACACAAACAAACACGTGATTTAAATTAACAGAGCTTTTGTACATCACCTGTTAAAGTAAAGAAAGATAACTATTTGGGAGTGTGGCTCGCATCCTCTCTCCTACATGATGAAAGTATGCAAACCTGGAGCACGCACGGACTTCAGAAGCAAAGTTTAAACATTTAAAATATATAGCTTGTTCTCCTGCAGGGGTGAAATACTTATTCCAACTGGAATCCGAGCACACATACTCAAACGCTGCTACAAGATGTCTTGCCATGTCTTCTCAGATTGTTTACCTGACTAATCCCAGCCAGCACATTAATTATGCCCACCCCCTCCTCTCCCTAACTCCTAGCAACCCATTTTGAAAAACAGTTAAATGCAAGAATGAACATAAATCAGTGAGCCGTAAGGGACTGGAATGTAAGCCAATGTTTAGCTTTAGCCTGTAACAGACAGGGTAACAGATGGGGGGGGGGGGTGTTTACAGAAATCATGATGTCAAAAGTGCAATTTCCAATGAAACCAGGTGGGAAGGTGGAGGGGCAGAAGGTCACAGTCCACCCACATCCTGGTTTCATGCAACGTTCTTCCAAGACAAGACACAGCACACCATGCTAACATAACCCCACCCTAACCTTTTAGCTGCTAAATACTGCAAGGCACATTAAGAAACTGGCTGTTGGAAATAGTCTGTGTACACGATACACCTCCTTTTATTAGCACTTTGTGTAAGGAAAAAAGCAGAGATACCAAACATGGGTTTCATTTACACCAAAAGTTCAACAAACCAAATTTGAGGGAACACAGACTGCAGTTAGCACTAAAATACCAACACAAGGCCCCTCATCAGAGCTCCCACACAGATAATTCAGGAAGTCCTACTTTGTTTCCACAAATTCCCATGCCTGGGGCGATCTTAAAAACGGACATAAATAACACATCCTAACAGATCGGACCCACATTTCAACAGCTTCTATGGCATCTTGTTGCCAAGATGCAGACTGAGCGTGCTCACAACACACCAACAGTCCTGAATCGCGAGGCCTTCCCAAGAGGAGCGTGACAACAACACAATGACAGTGGCCAACATAAGCATCGTCCGAGATGAAATGAAACATCACAGCAGACCCACCTCCTAGCAGTTAAAGAACAAGAAGAATATGTCTCAAAATTGAATACATTCAGCTGTCCTAATTATAATGCATTAAAATTCTACCATTATGAAACAGTAACACAAAAAAACAGAACAAAAACCTAATAGTATCCAAAACTGAACAGTCCAGCTGAACATATAGGTTGAAAACAGTATATATCCATCCAGCTCTAGCCAGGTACAAGTAAACTCAAGTATAATGCAACCAGTGAGGGATATAAAAACCAAATCTTCATTCCTGAGATTAAATGGCATCACCAAAGTTGACAGCAACATGGTGAAGTACAAATACTATTAAACAGTTCTGTTTAACTGTGATACACCTTTAACTCCCAGGGAATGCAAATAAACGTTCAAGAGTCTCTGAATTTTTATTTCAAAAGATTACTCAAGTACTCATCAGTACAGATGGGAATCGGCCCAACCCCACAATTCAACAATCTCGATCCACAAGTGCCCGATTTTGACTCAATTTAAAAATCGATTCACTTTCATTATGTTAGAATATCTTTCTATAACAATTCTTTGAGAATTCTTCATAGACTAAACAAAGATGAATGTTATACAATTATTTTTATTTAACTAATAAAGAAAGTGTTCTGTAGTTATCACGATGTGCATTACCATGTAAAACAACTAACCAGAAACGGTTTTTTCCTTAACAGTTTAAACGAGGCCTGAAAAAGTTCACAGAAAACCTGTTTTTATAGCCAATGTTTAGAAATTGTCTGACATTACTTGTATCTACGGAGATGAAATGAGGGGTTTAAGTTTAGTTTGTAGCAACGATTCATTGCATCTGGATGAGCGAGAGTTCTGTACTCACAGAACAGGGTACAAAAGGTTTGCGCGCGCAAACACACGTGCACACGCAAACACGCACGGTGCACCTGGTGGCCATCAGGGGAGACTGAAGCTCTCTGAACTCAACTCCCCACCATCTTGCATGAAGCCACATGGACAGAGATTCATAGCATCATGGATCAGGAGGGGGGGACACACAGTAAATGCATCTCTAACAGTAAATGGGAAGACATGAGCATGAAGTAGTTTACATAGCAGCCTGAAAAGCAGTTCTGAAGTCTGCCTGCACACAGATGTGTGTGGAAAATATTGATGGGCTGAGGAAGAATCAGGGCTCGTAGATGCCTCTGAACCTTAGGTGCACGTGTGTGTGCGTGTTCCTATACCCTCTGTCCATGGGATGTGTCAGAAAGCCCAAGGTGTGTCGTCCGGAGGCTACGCTGTACGTTGCGTTTAGCCTTTTCTGCGTGTAGTCAACAGAGCGCTGAGAGCAAATGGCCGTTGGCGCATCACATCAGGGTCACAAGCGGAAGAAAAGACTAAAGGCAAAGCTGGTGAGAAGTCCTGCACGACCACAAAGAACAAAAGACAGGTGGTCCGCATTTCCTGCGAAGCGGCCGAGCGAGCACAGGCTGCCGGTTGCTCAGGAAACTCCACGCAACAAACAGCACATTCAAGTCTGAATAACGCTTATCGCCACTCGCTACAGAGCACGAAAAATTATAACAACGAGTCCAAACAACAGCTGTTAGGTACGCTCATGAAAGGCGGACTTCACAGACCTCAAAGTACAGTGAAACAAAAAGCAGTTAACATCGCCAACTTTCTGAATCCTTTCTGTGCTTCACACACCTCCTCCAGAATCTATGCCTGAGTTACACACACAACTCCAAAAGCTTCTCACACCGTGAGGAATAAACAGCACTGACTGCAAACCTCTGTAAGTCCACATATAAAGTAAACCTTAAGTAGCCAGATCTTCAGCTCCTTTAGCAGAAGCATGGCGGGTCACAAGACAACAAGATGTTTCATAAGTGACAATGACCTTGGTCACTGTGGCATTACTGCAGAGATTAACCTCGCGCTGGGAGGCGCAGAGTTCGTGCTCAAGTGTAAACACTTTATAAACAGCAGCTACATTTACAACAAGTGCAAAAGCGACACGAGAGGCATGTTGCGAGGAAACCGAGCTCCTGAACTCTGATCCAAGAAAAAGCTGTCTCTCCCCACGTAGAGCTGGGTGACAGCGACGCAGAGGAGCCGAACAGAGAAGCTGCTTTGGTCAAACCAAAGCCACTTCGAACCGCTGGCCAAAGGATGAGCCCCAGTAAAAGCTGTTAAACAGGTTACACACATCATTCGCATTAAATGGGCCTTTACTGCTCTGTGGCTGGTCAACCCAAGAATAGCGAACACACACACAACGTGCTTTCTGGACAGGCCAAGGGTGACACTTGCATGCTCTCAGGAGAAGAGCAGGACCAGGCCCCACTGCCACATCAGCAGAACCTAAAGTAGTGGAACACTGGTCCACAAACACGTGACCCTTGGTTTTATATCTTACCAAGTAATCAATAGGTGAAATCAGCAGACTAAGCGCATTAAACCCCATCCCCCACCAACATACACACAAAACCAAAAATCAAGTGGAATACTTTCATCTCTCAAGAACCAGCTATGTGGCATGAAGTGGCCATCGACGTGTTCATCTTACCTGCCACACCCCCACGATGGCGTTGGCTATGAGAATTAGTAAGATTACAAAAGGCTCCACAAACGCTGTGATTGTTTCCTCTCCTTCTTCAAACCATGCCAGTACCTGCAGGGAAACCAAAGGGACTGTTAAATATCAAAATTTCAGAAATTTCAAACTAACTATAACAATCCAAATTTAATTAAGCCCACCCACATTTTCTTTTACGGGTTAAGATACATGTGGGAATCACCACGCCAAACCAGGAGGACCTTGGTTATTCTAGACTTGGCGTTCCAAGTGAGTGGTCTTGCCGTCACCTCGCCCGCAGCATTAATCTCCGCCTGGCCTATTCACAGCTGCGCGTGGCAACAGCAACATGAGCCCTGGTGTTAACCGTGCGGCTCCCAGCTAGGTGGCAGGGGCAAAGAAAAGGCCCTGTCAGCACCCAGTGACAAGGGCAGACAGGCTGCACTCTGGACACCACCACAGGCCAAGTCTGAGGTTCTTTCCTCTTCTATACCCCTGCCCCCCCCCCCCCCATTGTAAAATCATTTAAGATGAATTACCTCCACTGTTTTGTGGGTCCTCCCATAACAGTAATACTATAAATTGGTTTTAAAAAGTGAAATTCCTTCTCTGCCATAGCTTACGAGGACAAGCAAAGTTCTGCTGGTAGTTGCTAGAACATTAAATTCCCACTAAGGTGCCAAAAGTTTTTATAATTGCCATTATTTTTATTGGCATAAAAATCCTAAAGAAATGTAATCCACCTGAGAGCCCAAAGTCACCCGGCTGTTCAATATCATTAAGAACCCAAGACACCCAGGAGGCTTCAAACTGTTTCTCCACACCTGCAGAGCAGGAGTGATTTACATGAGTCTGTCTGACCCAATGGCCTCCACTTGTATCTACTCCTCCTATTTTGGTGCAGAACACAGTCTATGCAGTGGCAAGAGAACCTCCAGTGAAGCAGCACAATGCCCCCCCCCCCCCATTACTGCATAAAGGTTGGCACAGGGGGGGATCTCTACCACAACACCTGTCAAACGCCACAAACATCCTGGGACAGGGAGCCAGTAACTGGAGCACCACTACAGACGTCCATTGTTTAAAACACACTTGTACTAAACCAACACTGCCACGATTCCTTATGCACTTTACGATAAAACACTATCCTCATTTCCATGATATTATATTACATGCAACTCCTAGTCTCAGAAAATATATAGTAAAAACTGCTTGCTGATTTGATATTTTTCTATAGAAGTTAAGCGTGGGGACAGGAAACGAAAACTTTGGCATAATCAATGTCATGCAAAAATGCATTTCTCATACAAAATAAATAAATCAACCTCCCCCCACTCATACCTCATGTTAGTACCATCCCTACATGTTGGATTAATGAGCGCCTCCTACAGGTCAACTAGCAATATTTCACGTTAATTCTTAAAACTGGGTTAATTTGTTTTAATAAGGGGCACATCATCACCACAGTCTAGCAGAGAGTTGGTTTTAAGGTCACAGGGCATGTTAGGTTGTGACGGAATTCTATACAACAAAAGCCACTAATTAAATTGCACAAAGTTCATGTAGTAATTGAAACATTAATTCAATTTTAAATATTTTATTTACAAAAATATTTCTGTTATCTGACTATTATCCTTTATAAGGCTTTGGGAGACATGGCACCTATTTCAGGCAGCTTAAGGTACAAAACAGGGTAAAACAATGACAGCGTGCCAACCCATCACACTTACCATTCAGCCACAGTGTGTTACAAAAAACATTTCTATTTTTAAAGCTTATAATTTAAGGACAAAATGTTAAAATTACTTATTCTGACAGCTTTCACAGGAATGAAAGATGCATGATGTGGATGCGGATCACTGCTCCAAATCGACTGACTCAAAGCAAGCAGAGCTTAGCGTCACCTACTAACAAATTTAATCAGTGTGTTATTTCGCTTGCATTAATTTGAAAAAAAAAAAAAAGCCTGAATTTACACTAAACCAATATCTGCTTAGCAACATCTGGATACGTCCTGAAACAAATCACAGCAAATGTTTCAGTGCTCAGTGGCTCATGTCAGAGCAAATAAGGAGTCACGCCAGGGCTGAAAAAGGGCAGGTACACAGTGTACCACTTTTTATCTGTATTCATGAGCATTTGCGCTTTGGCATCAGTGTTTTACACATTACTGTTAGAGATGTTACACAGTAATTTACCAACTGTTCACTGTCAAATCTGACATTCATACAGACCAATATAAATAACGATTTCATCTGACATCACAAGCCCGTTAAAGTACACACCTGAGCCAACTAATTAACAAGAACTACGAGAGAAAATTTACATTGGTGTTTTAAGGGCTATGGTGAGTGTGTGTTCAGCTAACTGACTGGTCATCACACTGTACAATTCAAAGGGATGTACACAACATTCGATTTGTCAGCCATGCCCAGGAAGTCATTTAATGGCCCCTGAAGATCATCACAGTATTGTCAAAGCCAATCTCGATCCATCTAGGGGAAGAATGTAGGTGTCATTTTTCAATGAGAATAAAACATCATGCCAAACCAGGCCTATCATTTTTACATGTACTAGATCATCACAATCAGCTTTTACCAATGGCCCTCTGCTCAGCAGGTGTACACTGTGCAGTACATCAACACCACCCAAAATCTAAATGCAACACCCGATCTTGGCCAGGACATTTTCCTCCCCTCTTAAAAACAGTAAATCAAACAGTGACTGCCCAAAAACAAGCCACTGATTTCTTCCTTAGATGGTCTGGATGCATTTCCATAGATTACCCTCATTTCCATCCTCTTTGTAAGGCCTACGCACCCCCTGTTACAGGCCAAATCTAGTAGAATATTACAGGACATAAGCACTTCCAAACATGCATGCACACACACTGTGGAAGGTGCGTTTTCACTGCAAATTTGACAACAGCAAACCTCAAAAAAAATTTGCTTCACAAAAACCACAGATGAAAACACATGCACTTGTAGGCAAAAATGGACAGGTCATATCTCTCTCTCTCTCTCTCTCTCTCTCACACGTCCAACAACTGAGCTGAGATCAAAACATCCATATGTAGTGAAATATTTAAAGCCATTTACAATAAACAAAACTAATGCTGTAGCAAAAATAAAATGTTTTATTGCCAGTTCTCAGGCTTGTACTTCAAATAAATGCTAAAAGCTAATGAGGGGGGGTTAGCAATATTCACCATAAATGGTCACTTAAGCACGCAGGATGCACAGAGTTCCCAGTGTGCCACTGCAGACCTCCCTGGCAATACGATCCACATGCAACCTCACATGACTGCAGGGCCCTTGGGTCCTGACATAAAGCTGGCTGCATTACAAAAATGTGGAATCATACAAGCAAGTCAAATTACAAAAGGCAATGCTACAATAAATAATGATATACTAGCTTCCAATTCATAAGGGGTGTTTAAAAATACAAATACACTACTGGTCAAAAGTTTTAAAGCACCCACATTTTTCCAGTTTTTGAGATTTATGCAGTTTAAGGTCTCAATGTACTCTGAAAATAAAGCATAGAACAGAAAGCAATTGGAAATCAAAAAGAAATCCTGGACACTTGTGACATTCTTTCTACAAGGGAAAATGAATATTGCTCAGAAAGTTCTTCCCAACACTGTTGTAGAAGTTCCCACAAATGTGTTGAACTTGTAGGTTGCTTTGCTTTCACCCTTCTGTCCAGTTCATCACAAACCAGCTCGATGGGGTTTAAGTCTAGAGATTGCACTAGCCACTCCATGACTTGAAACCTACCATCCTGTTCTTTTCTTCTGTGGTAGTTCTGACACAGCCTGGAGGTATGTTTTGGGTCATTATCTTGCTGTAGGATGAACCCTTGACTAACTAGGTGTACACCTCAGAGTATTGTATACTGTTCCAAAATGCAGTGGTAGTAGTTTTAGCTCAGGGTGCCACTCACTCTGTGCAAGCTGCTGACTTTGGACCCAGTAAAAGAGCCGCAGACCTTCATGATTCGTCTTTCATGTTTGACAGTTAGTGTCATAAACTGAGAAGCCATTGTATTGCTACATGACGGAATACAAAAACCCTGCATGATGAACTGAGGATCTCAAATTTTGATTAATTGGTCCATAAGACCTTCTTCCAGTCTTCAGTAGTCCAATGGCAGTGCTTCATGGCCCAGGGAAGCCTCTTTTTCTTATTTTTCCATTTAATTTGCCATCTTAAAATCTTCTCTTCACAGTTAAAACTGAGACCTGCTTACTTTGATCAGTGTTAAGCTTTGTCCTGTGAGCCACCCATTACGCAAGCTGTTGAGTCTCAGAAAGTTGTCTTTTGATTCTGTTGGGCTTTGAGTCTGCCAGACCTCTTCTTGTCAGTTTCCTCCAATTTCCAAGCACCTTTTGATGATGAATTGTTACCCCACTACCTCTTCCCTGAAAAAGGCCTTTTTGTACAAATCTGAAATGTACATTATTTTTCAGTTTTTGTTAACCTTAATGTTTTTCCCTACCTCTGGCAGTTTACCACTTACCTTTGTACCATTTCAGGTTCTTCACTGGACTTGAACTGCTTACAGTTCAATAAAAACTGGAAAAATGGAAGTGTTCTAAAACTTTTGAGTGGTAGTGTACATTTCAAGATCACATTTAAATGCCCATTGTTAAAAGCTTGATCTTTAAGTTAACACATGTACCATCCATGGCCATCGATTCATTAATTAGTCTCCTGGCTCCGTCTATTCATCCTGAACATCCACAGAGTTTAAATATACCACCATATTACTGTATACATGCTGATCTAGAACATGAGTAACCTGTAAACACCAACTTTCCCTCCCTTCAGCTTGTCACAACCAAAAATGTACTGGTGATCCAACACACATTTTTACAGAACTGCTTTATTTCAAGAGTATAATGTCAAGCCTGGCAGCAGATGTGCAGCTTGTGATTTGCCACAACGACCAACATCCCAGGAGCAACTGGACGTATTACACTACGGAAGAAAATAGTGCGAGCTTCCAAAATATAGGCCTAATCAAGCCTTCACTTTAGGCCACAACTGCTAATTACAATGAACAGAACTTGGTACAACTAAAGTTTTTGATGTACTAAGCAGCATATTTTTAATGGCTGCCCTCAATATGATGATAATGATGACAATATACATTGTCGTCATCATCATAAATTGCTTAGAGCAACATGTAGCCTTTGGAGAGATTAACTCTGGCAGGCGTTACAGATGCCTTCTGCTTTCTGACTCTGCTGTTAACACAAAAACCCTATCCAGAAAAAACATCATCTCCAACCAGGATTTGAAGCACCTACAACACCCTACATAGCCTTGCAGCAGAGAGTCCGGCAGCAACCAATTTATAATTTTAAAACATTAAACAATGTCCACTAAGCAAAGTATTTTATGCAACCTTCCTATGAAATTAAACATCTGAACACAACAGTATTTTTTTTTACCTCACCGCTAAACAACACCTGTGTGAAATACTCTGGTTTAAAGAGGAAAAAAAAAATTTCCCAAAGAGCAACCAAAACGTACAGCACCTTAAAAGACAATTAAAAAAAATATATTGGTAATCACATACACAAAAGAAAAGAAAATTCAGTCTACATGCATCAGAGCAACTCCTCCAAGGGTAAAGCTGTTCAATTTGTAGCCTTGTGGCAGTCCAGAGGTGGGAAGAGAGGGCTCAGATGTCACCTCACCTCACACCACCAAGAAACCTCTCAACACCACCTACCCCACCAGCTGTCACCATTCCACACCAGGAAGGACTTCTCAGCTATTTTGCCCTCTGAGCCACAGACACCCCCCCCCCCGTATCAATCATGCTATCACTGCCCCCACACGTGGCTGTGCCCTACACACTTCCCCCAGGGTGTAAGCGAACGAGGTGCTCTTGTGCACACAAACTGCCATAAGAATTGCAGCATGTCAGAACTGCAGTCAGCTCAAAACTGAAAGTTAGTAATTAAGAAAAACCTTAGATTTGTATTCGGTCAATCTAATTATAGGTGTTCAAGCATTCCTCTGGCAATCCATTGTCTTGTGCACTCCAGGTTCTCAGGGAAAGCAAACTGAAGCCACAAAATTACTCTTGCAAAACTCAAACAACCCACTCAACATTCAAGTACTTCTGTGCTATCAAACACCTCAGCAAGCACAAGAGGCTAATTAAAATGCACTTGTTCATACAGTGGTTACTTCCATTCTACGATTGCAGCTATTAGCCAACAGGCTGGTACAAACTAACTACTATTATACTATTTTAAATGCTGGGGGAAAAAAATAAGCAAAATATCAGAGACAGCAATATTCAAGACTTTGCATATACTATATTTAGCTTTTCCTTATAAACCAATTGTTTTTCCAATCCGGTGACAAAAAAATACTTACAAATGAAATACAAGCTGCCAATAGAAGAATTCGCACGAGTAAATCTTCAAACTGCTCAAGGACGAGTTCCCATAAGGATTTTCCTGTGGAATAAATGAAGGGTCAAGCCCAGAACAGCACACATTCTTGCACATTGGAGATGTGATGCTCATGGCGTGAGGGACGTTTACCTTCCTCCGCTGGCAGTTCTGTGGACCCACATTTCCACGATGAGACATGAGAAGGGGGGGAAAAGTAAATCAGTAAATACTTTTCAATACAATTTGTACTTTACAGTTTTGGGCTCACAAAGACTTTACTATGGCAAGGCTTTACTCCTTAAACATTTAATAAGTGATCAGTTCTGCCATACCTTAAGTCTGTACTATTAATACCTTTTAGCGTTTCATAACCTACTATAAATTCGGGCAAATCTTTAGAAATACTCGACAAGTGAAAGAATGGCCATTTGAAGGAATTTAAAAGGCGATCGAGCTGAGTACGTGAATGCTTTCTAAAGCAGCCCGTTTCCACGGACTCTTTTATCGTATGCATACTGCTCGTGGGACGCATCTGGTCCAAATAAAGACATCAGTCACCCCGATTTCACTGTACACCAATGAGGGCTCACACTAAACTGGCATACGTGTTAAATGGTAAAATGTTAACTAGCAGGCAAGGAACCCCGTTGAACGGTCTCCAGCCAGTATTAATTGCAGGGGTTGCCTGTCAATTTTGCTGAGTGACCACATACTAAAAGAGGCCCCACGTGAGTTGCCCCTACTGGGAAAAAAAATTATAATATGACACGCCAAGGTCCATCATGAAAATTACATGAATATGACAAATTAAGTCAACAGATCCAATGAAGGCAAGAGTGGCCGAAGTGACTGAGAGCCACGAGGATGCAAATGACGTCAGTATCTGATACTACGCTTTCGGAGTATACCGGCTCACTCTGCGCGAGTATACCGGCTCACTCTGCGCGAGTATACCGGCTCACTCTGCGCGAGTACACCCTTTAATGGCAGGCCTTATGCGTACCCAGTCCTCTTCTGAGCGAGCAAAGAAAATAAAAATCATCAGTTAAACATGTCACGTACCGTTGGGTCCCCATTTTTCCCTATGCTTTTTCACCTGCTCCAAACTCAGTCCCGTGCTTTCGTTGACGCCGAAATAACTACAAACTTCCTCCACTGTCTTTGTGTGACTGCTCTCCATCGTGGATGGTCGCCCCCTTAAGACAGTTTTACTTTATTTAATCACCTCCGCGCCTATGAAAATGTTCAGCGTCCCTTCCGAAGAAGCTAACTCGTTAACGACCTATAAGGCATACGTCTACCTCCAGAAAATAATCCAAAGGAGAGGGGAAAACGATTTTGGCAACGTTTATATTAAACCGTTCATTAAAACGTCAACTAGCTTTACGAAACAAAATGAATGCCCCCTTTTCTTCAAAAAAAAAAAATAAAAATCTTCCAGGTTTCTGAAATTACCCAGTTAAGAACGTCAGAAAATTACATCTAGCCAACTCCCTCCCACAAAAAACGCCTTGATATCTTCTTATCTCCCGGAGTGTAAATGGGCTTAAAACCTGCAACGAACCGTCGTCCCTTAAGGTACAAGCGACTACCCGAGCTCGGCGCTGCCTTAGACGTGTGTGGCTCCGGCTGCCCTAACCTCGCCGCAGCTCCAGCACCAGTGGCTGCCCCGGGCAGCGAGTATCGCGTTTTATTGAAAGTGCCTCACTGCTGCCCCTGTCGCCTGCCCCGCGCGCGGACGCCTCTCATTGGACAGCGCGAGTCCGGAAGACCTTCTCCGCTCTCCGCTCTCTCACAAACCACGTGGATCAGCTGGTGCCTTCGCTCTGCACTGATCTCCGCCCCCCACCATTCCTAGATCCCGGATAAGTGACGCAGATCCCACTGTTACTGTAGCTCTGGGATGTAGCGTCCCTCCTCTGTGAGCAAACGTAAACGAAATACGTCTTCGGCTGTTTCTTAAACAGGCCCGACGCCGACATACCTAATTTAGTAAATGTCTTATTAAAATGGGTGGGAGGATCGCGAGAAGTTGATATGTTAAGCATCCCCTGTCCCGCGGTCGGCACGATAGTCATAATTGCATTTATGGACTTGGTGTTCAGTAAAGATTTTCGGGTGCAAGACACATTTTAGCGCGTATTAATAATTGTTCGCAGTTTTTATCTAATTCATAACTCAAGCTCAAAACTATTTACATGTTCCAGTGTTTTATGACCAACTTGTAAATACAGTTGCTCACATAAAAAAGAAAAATTATGTTGTTAAATTTTCAGTGGCTACTGTAGTGATAGTCATATAGAAATGTAATCTGGCAAGATAATTTATATTGGGAGAACTCTGTTGTGAAGGGCGCTATATAAAAAAGAAAACTGAATAGATGTTGAATTCGTTCTGCAATGTATTTCGCACTGTTATATTTAACGCAATGAGCCAGTGTAATCCCCAGCGTCATGTTAAAACATACCACAATGACAGAATTAACGACTTCTCTCTAAAACAGCGTTTCATTTTCTGTAGACTGTGTTGACACAGATGAAGACATGAATAAATAAATAAATTAATTAATTAATTAATTAAAATAAAAGGAGACTTTCGGTTACATCCCGCCCTCGGGTGGAAATGTAGAGATGCTAGGTGATATTGTCAAATCAGGTAGGGAAAATGGCTATTGGGCGTCATGTGTTAAGACCGCAGGACTCATAAAAATGAAATGATGTAGGAAACATGCGTATGAAGCTGAGATCAGTCTGCCCGGGTCTTCTCTTAACTGTAGACTTACAGCTTATCCAATTCCCATCGCGAGATACTTGATCAAAAATTATTTGCGGAGGGAAGGAATGCATCAACCAACGAGCACCTGTAGCCCTTGTTTATGAGAAAGATTATATAAAGTACAGTGTCCTTTAATCACCGAGGATGACATCCTGATAGCGGAACAGTATGACTCCAGCGTTTCAGTATTTATACTTTCTTTTGCCAACATCTAAGTTAGTTTTATCATGTAAGAAGCATCGTTTGAAAGGCTTCTATTAGACCGTTTAAAGTTCGTTTAAAGAAAAACAAAAGTTATGGAACGCCATGCATTTTTTGAAAAATGTCAGAGCTTTCTAAATGCATAAGCACAGCACGTCTTGATGTCTTCTACACATGCGTGTCTTTGGCAGTTGTCTCACCGTAATCTGTTTTGACCATCTTTTACCTGTTCGGTTTCTTTATGAATTTTTTTTGCAATTTCGGCGATCGTTATCATCATGTTAATGTAGCACACACATACACGGTACTTTTGTAGACTCATGAAAACCTCAAACAGCAACATGACGCGATCATAAGCAATTGCTGAACAGCATGTAAACATCCCGAAATATCCGAGTCTAATTGTCGGAGAGCTTACATCTGATGTCAAGTACATGGAAAATATGATTTCATATTTGAATCTCGTTTTCAACCGTTTTGTTAAAACCATGTAGGTACATGTTGTGCAACTGATCTGAAACGTACTGTACGTTGCAACTATGTCAGTCACAAAAAATGCTGACAAGCAACAGGTGATGTAGGATGGATTTGAGCTGGGCCTGTGCTGGCTTGTAGCACAAAGAGATGAGCTGGTGGTGTGTCCTCCTTGATGGCACCAGCTTGACTCCGCTTGCATTTGCAGCCTTATCAGCTGGAAAAATGGTTTTCGTACAAACACAACTATACCTAAAGAGCATCGTTTTTATTTTACAGCGCCCAGCCTTGGAGTTCGTTTCTCGTTTTTGTACTTTCCGATAATCTGATGTTAACAGCACCATCATATTTCTAACTAGTACGCACATACAGTCACTGCTCATGGATGTGTAAAATGTAAATTTATTCACAGACATCTTGTATGCTTAATGAAGTGAACAAGTAGTCCATACACAGTATTTGCTCATAGCACTCACATTGCTGATGATGTACTCAGTGCTAGGATCAGTGCCCCAGTTGGGCCATCTGTTTGAAGATGCTTATCAAAACCCGTGCTGGCCCAACTTCCAATCAGTGCCAAAACAGCGAGGGAGCAAAACAAAGAGGGGGTCCCTAGACACCCCAGGATAGCCTGGCTTTAGAGACAGTTGTAGTCCTGCGGCCAGTTGGTAGCCAGTGTGTGGCCAGGTGTGGGGGTGGGGGATGTAGCCAGCTTTACCACACTATTTATTGCCTTACACTGGTATAGACTGGGGGTGGGAAGACACTTTGCCTGGAAGCACAGGAGCATTCGTGTGGGAGAGGATGTTTGCTGGAGAGCACTATGGGACCTTTGGAAGTGGAGGAGGAGTGGGGACAAGTTAGAGGTAAGTGTATACAAAAAGCATTAACACTTGCTCATACAAATAGAGCAGTTATATGTTAACAGAGTTTAACAAGGTCTCCCTTTCTGTTAGTGCATTAATAATAACCCTGAAGCCAGCAGGCTTGGAGTACATTTCCTTATAGGACAAGCAGCACCTGATACGGTCGAGCAGGAGTGATACAGCCATGCTTGTCAGCTGCGGATTGGGTTACTGTACATTGTGGAGATGGACAGGAAGGTGGACAGAGCCTAAAAATGACTCTGGTTACACACAGGCTAACCACAAACACCCCCAGGAGCCTTTGTAGTGGATAAAGTTTAACAACATCCATCAATATATGCTTAAAATGTATGTTGCTAAAAACAATTTATTTCTGCTTTGCTTAAATTTTACACTGCCGTGATACTTTATTAGCAAAAATCCAGTCACTTTTTCAAATTTCATAACTTACTGTACATATAAGAGAAATGTTATGGAACTGTATCTGCACAATATAATGTATTAGAATTTTATTACAAGAAGATACTCTTGGAATAAGCCAATAAATTGTAACAAACAGATATTAAAATGGACAAGATCAGAACATATTTCACTTCCTGTTCATAAAAATATAATAACGAGAACTAATGACATAAACAGCATGTTGAGCTGTCAGCATGTAGGGATAAAAACTGTCCTGAACCAAACATAAAAAAAAACCAGTGGAAAACTGAAAAAAGATGACAACCGTGTTCAAAGCATTTCCTGTGCAACTGTCCAAACAAAACCACATTAAACTGACATGTGGTTCAACTAAACAAAATTAGCAGGATTTAGGCAACCAACTCAAAACCACAAGGCCCTGCATAAAAAGAAGAAAAGGAAATACACATACACACACAAATTAACTGTACATACCAAGTTATGGGTAGAATTTCATTATTCAGTTTGACCTCTCTACTACAGCATATGTGTCAGTAGGCAGAAATGATGTCTGGAAGGGCCCTCACCAAGCCTCTGTACTTTGGGGTATCTTTCCTCAACACTCAGGCGTCCTGCTGTTGTGAAAGGCATCCTAATCATCTATACATACAAGCACTGGAATGTCATTCGACAAGTTGAGCCTGGTGTGAATATGGCAAGGGTATGTTCCAAAGATAAACTTTTTCTTCATAGGACAGTGAATCTTTTGTTATCGGCCAATTTATAAATGAACTTTTGTTTTTCAAAGACTTTTCAGAATGTTTTACCTGTGGCTAATATACCACCTACTGGACTAAAGACCAAAAAAAAGCTGCAGAAACCAAAGTGTTTAATTACAAAACAAAACAATCTGACGTTAAACATTAATATATTCCACCAATTAGAGGTAATTAGACATTTTGTACAGTAAAATGTAAGCATTCTCCATTTTTTTATATTTTAGCATGAAGATATAAGATGAGCCGCCTCCTAAAAGGGTCTCCCTGCCACCACACACCGTCGTCTCGAAACAAGAGGTCCCAGCGAGGCCCTCCACCCAAGGTCACGCGTGTCGTTTCCGAAAATAATTCAGAACACTTTGTTCACCGTTATCTTTAGACACACAAATGCAAGCTGTGTTCTTGAAGATGTGTTGGAACCGAGGGGACTGGATTTGTTTGAAGTCAGGCAGTTTGGAAAAATTTACTCCACTTATCCAGCCGACACCTCCAACGGCACGTGCTGCTACAGCCAGACTGTCACTCGAAGTCCCCCATGGAGTTCACCCATCACCCTGAAAGAGTTCCTCTCTGCTCACATGCAAAGTACAGCCCCATGGTGAGCCCTTCTTCATTGTAACAACACATCGACTTGCAAAGGAGTAAGAATTCCAACAATCACACGAAACCTGGAAAACTGGAGGCCAGTAAAAAAGAACTTCAAAAGGCACAGTGGAAAGGTTTCATTTTTCAACTAAAGTAAAAAAAAAATTGTAGAATAAAAATGAACAATCTTCCTAACATGGTACTATTAACATATACAGAACATGCCTGTGTATATCTATATGTGTACGCACACATGTGCACACACACTTAAACTTTACAACTGAGTTGTGTAAGTACAAGACTGTTGAGAAAGCACCTCAGAGGTGACAGGTGTGGTGAAGCATCATGCGTCTGGGTGTGGTGGAAGTGCCTCACAGCACCAGCCTGTCCTCGCCCCCCTCCTGGATGACCTGGCCCACAGAGGCCTGGCTCTGGGCCCTCAGGAAGCACTGCCGTTTACACTCCAGCAACTGCTCCAGGTCCCGCCATAGCTTCACCTGCTTCATGTTGGGCCCGTGGCTCTCCCGCACTGCCTTCTGCTTCTCCCGCAGTTTCTGGTGGGGGCAAACACAGCACTGCGGGCTTAACGGATGGGTTTATGGCTTAACGGGATTCTGTACAGCCCCCGTGACGCTTTGTTATCGGGCCGAGTGGAAAAGCGGACCACTCTTCATTCATCGAGACCACTCACATCATCGGATGTAGTAACTGCTTGTTTACTTCCATGACAAAAATATCTGTGCACATTGAAGGAGAAGTGTCCAATGAAAATAGTTACCATACACAAATGAAATATAGATGTTTTTGCCTTTGATGTTGGCAGCAGACGCTGAGGGGATTTTCTCTTCCCTTTGATGTTCACCCTGTCCTGGACCTGTTGGATCGTGTCCAGGGCAGACTGGAAGTGCAGTACTGCAACTAAATTGTACATTTCCTGACCTGAGTTTTCTACTTTTGCAGGGCTAGTCCTGTCAGCCATTGGATGGCAGTTCTGGGGTCAAAGTGCATGCCCTTGTTGATCCACTCCTCCTATACAAAAGCATTTGCAAAAACCCAGTCTTGTTCTGTATGCTGTACTTACAGGACTGCCCACTTCCAGGCCATGGAAGGATTTGGACAGTTTGGAAGCTGCCTGCTCAAATATGTTCTGACTTTCCAATTCCTCCCTCCCTCTCTCCCTTGGACAGAACAAACCACTGTGGCAAGTCTGGTCGCATTTAGAAGATCTCAACACCATTCACACCCTGCCTGTGCCACGTGCACATATACCCGCTCCAGAAATTCAGCAGGCATGGGGCTATGACCTGCACTGTATCGCTGCCACCTGGTGAAGGTGGCAGAAAGGGTGCTCTGCTGTGCCAGCTGATGGACAGCCTTGTACCCACCTTGCCCAGGCTCTCCTGCTCTGCGATGCTTTTCATGTACTGCTCCCTGAAAGACAGGAACCATTCTCATTACAGCGCTTAAGTTTGCTGTTCACTTAATGCACTTTTCTCAGGTGAGAGACATTCTGCTTGAGTCGCTACATATTTGTCTAATCAAGCACATCAAAATTCAAAGGAAAGTGGACAGTGGAAAGTGGCATTACTGAAGTGCAGTCATCTGTGAGTGTGCACTTTTCACAGAAGCACTACGAAATGTGATGTTGCATTAGTTCCACCCACTCACATGTATGTACCCTACACACCTCCACAATAACACACCCACGTACACGTATGTACCCTACACACCTCCACAATAACACACCCACGTACACGGTATGTACCCTACACACCTCCACAATAACACAC
>JABJVR010000035.1:1936012-1947998 GCA_025773905.1 Chitala chitala
GTATGTACCCTACACACCTCCACAATAACACACCCACGTACACGGTATGTACCCTACACACCTCCACAATAACACACCCACGTACACGGTATGTACCCTACACACCTCCACAATAACACACCCACGTACACGGTATGTACCCTACACACCTCCACAATAACACACCCACGTACACGGTATGTACCCTACACACCTCCACAATAACACACTCACATATACTGTATATTATCATTACATTACAGTGTAATGAAATGGTTGCTGTTGTTGCACAATAGTTACAGTGCTAATTGATACCCAAAAATGTATACTGATGTCAAATGGGCGTATTTAGGACATCATGGAGTTTGAAAAATTGATGACCAAAGATGTCTGAGCTTAAGCAACAGAAAGTGCTAGCCTGGGTTCATCTTCAGCATTAAAAACTGCTTTGCTGA
This sequence comes from Chitala chitala, assembly GCA_025773905.1. Lineage (NCBI taxonomy): Eukaryota > Metazoa > Chordata > Actinopteri > Osteoglossiformes > Notopteridae > Chitala > Chitala chitala. The sequence continues at coordinate 1,936,447 of JABJVR010000035.1, forward strand.
GAGCTCCCTTTGGATGGTGAGTCACTCAACTTGTGTTCGAGGTATAACCCTGGTGTGTTAAAGTGCACTCTGTGAACCTTCTGCACCTGTGTGGGAAGGAGGAGAGGACTTTATGGTCTCATTTAACCAGCTTTGGTCCTCCAGAGCCCAAAAGTGAAGCCGGAAAAAGAGTACAAACAACATCATTCTCCCGAGGGCCAGGGATTGCAGCGTGGGAGTCAGACAGAAACACCCACAAGATAAAGAGGTTCCTCACTGAAAGCCATCTGTGCCTGTTTGAAAGTGTGTGTGTGTGTGTGTGTGTGAGTTTGTATTTATACATGCACATAGACACACGAAGGTCTCCCAGCCTGTCTATAAGCAACTGTCAGGGACAGCCAGTTCATAAGACATTCCTGCATTCACACTTGACCATCTGGAGATGTACACCAAGCAGGAGAGGCACATGGACCAGGATGTTCTCCATTTTCTGGCACACGGCCCCATGCAAGCGAATGAACTTCTCTTCAAATTCTACTCCACAAAGAAGACTTCATCGGTCAGCGTTTCACATTAAACGTCAGCACTGAAGTCATACATTCAATCTGTTAGACATGAATCCCTGTTGTAAAAGCTATGCTCTACCCAGTTTCTATATTTCATAACACACAATTCAAACAAATCAAATTTAAATGTGTTGACAGAAAGATACCTTCATTTCATCTCAGTGAAGCATGGTTTACACCCAGGCCATCCATCTTTCATTTTTAGATTGCTTGTGGACTGTATTCAGGTTATTGTTCCTTAAGCTGTGGTACAATGTTTGTTAAATGATGTCCGTGACCAATATGTCACAGGGGATTGTATTTTTCGCTCCTGATATGAAACCCCGAATACCTGATGGTCTTTCTCCTCTCCTGTGGGTCAGAGGAAATGTAGGCCTTCATTTCGTCCGCTGCCCTTTGTAACTGAATCTCAAGGATCTGTAGGGGATTGACGTGGACAGGGTTGGGCCCCAATTCGTGATACAGGAGCATACTGGGACGGTGGTGGTGCTACCGTGAGGGTCTATCTTGCTAACCTGTTTTGTACAGTTGATGAAGTGGTAACGACTTTCCTCTTGGGCTGTTTCCTCTCGCAACACTTTCACTTCCTGTGTGGGACATAAGGACACCAAGCAAATGTGTTGCATCCTTGGAAAGGAAAGTTTTAGCCAGTGTTGAAGTGAGTGACTGTGTGACTCAGCAGTCAGTACATAAAAAACAACATTAATGAAGCTTTTCTAACAATCCCAGCTGAACAGAGCTTACAGATCGCAGATCAGGCCAATGTGGGTGCTGTGGACACCAGTACAACAGGGAGCACACGAGTTACACGTCTTCTACCTGTTCCAGTTTAGACCGGTTGCTTTCCAGTCCAGCTGCACAGCTGTCATACTGGGCTTTCTTTTCCTCGTACTCCTGGGTCAGCTCCTGTTGTGACAAACGATCATGTATTCACACGCATGCACACACCCATGTGCGCACGCACACACATGCACACGCGCACAGAAAAAGAATGCATCACAAAAGGGATGCCATTTCTCAGCAGCCCCCTGTCCTTGTCACTCACTGCACCTGTCACCTACGTGGGCTGCTGTACCCTTAATAAAATAAAACCACCCTCAGCACTGAGGCACGTGTGGGCAACATGAGTGCATACGGGCCGTCTGCAGCACTCTGCTCACTCTCTCGTCTGGTTCCGAGGGGCTCCTGCGCTCCGGATCAGACCACTATCATTACGCACTTTGTTACTTGCTGCGTTTCTCCTGTGGTTGTGTCTGCAGATGACCTCTGGGTGCAGACAGCAAAAATAGCCTTCTACAAACTGATAGTGTAGCACCCTAAAAGCTTTTCCAATCCTAGTAAAACACCATAAGATTATAATTTATATTTAATAATCGCTTATGTACTAATAAATAGGACACACTGAGTTAGGAGGCACTTTAAACACAAGACGAATGATGTGATGAAATGAGCAGCGAGGCTCCTAAGCCCATGTCAGACACCTGTTTTAAGCGTATACTCCGGAGACAGGTGATGAGTAACCTGGGAACACGAGATGCAGGGAGTCACGTCACAGCATAGACAAAGTGCGATTCGGAGCAGAGACCTGGCTTGCGTGTGTCTCACACTGTACGCACCGCTGCCATCTTCCAGCAGCACCACCTGCACACACACACACGCCTGTTCTGGACCGCAGGACAGCCCGTGTGCTTAAACCCTACTTCTAGTCTCATCTCACCCCAACACTGTCACACACTTTCAGACCAGTTTCATGGTATAGTTCAAATCCTGACACTTTTTTGAAGTTCTTTTGAGAAAGATGGTTTACTGAACAGTTGTCTGATTAAAGGGGCCAAATTGTAACCATTAAAGAGAGAAAAATAAGCAGTATAATTACACTAATCAGACTGTCATGTGCCTGCCAGTTATATATAACACAGTACAAAGTGACTGAGGGAGAGCTCTGTGGTGTGTGTTCTCCGTTGCAGTGTTGCTTAGGGTGTTTTGCAATGACGTGGTGACCAGGTGTGGCAGCAGGAAATCCCCGCACGCAGCTGATGACGTAAGCACATCACCTGACACTGCTGCCTCAGCGGCCGCAGCTCCTTAATGAGGGGCGCCAGGGCTGACTTCTTCTCCATGATCACCGCATTCAGTTTCTTCACCTGTGGCAGGAGGAGAGCGTTCAGTGCATAAGAGCAACCCTCTCATATCTACACGTCTTCCTCTCCGACTCTGAGGGCAGAGCTACAGTGCTAATGCAGGGTAGCTGGATCGCTCAAGTCCACGTATCGTACTGCTGCGCTGATGGGGCATTATGTAGAGACCCCCCCATCCCCACCCAGCACACCCTGCTCCGTCCCCCCACCGTTTAACGCCAACAGGAACATGACCGATAGGGATCTGTGCCCAAGGAATCTCAACACTGTATAGCGGGTGCCAGGATGTAAGGTCAGCAAATGTCTCCTTCGTGGCAGCGGCCCGGGTACGTTAGCACCCATCGATGAGAGCTCCCCCTCCTACTTATGGCAAGCATGCGGTCTGCCAGTTTTGAACACAAAACCGACCCAGGGGTTTTGTTTCAGTACTACCTTCCTGGGCCTGCGCCTAATTGGCTGAAAGCAGCTCCATTTGTGAATAAGGGATGAAAACTGAGGGATGACAGATTGACTAAACAGGTGGATTCTGAAATTCAGCACTGCCACATTGGACAAAGGACAGCGCACACAATCTGATGACAATGTTTAAAAAAAATTATAATATAACAAAAATTTTAAAACATGGTTTTAAACACCCATTTCATTTTATCCAGTACTACAACTGACAAGTATGTTTTGACAGCTTGCACTAGCCTGACTTTGTGATATGGTTTCCAGACCAGGGCTTAAATGTCTAACACTGGTTTCACCCTGCTAACCAGCACAAGGCTGTAGATTTTAAGTGCCCATACTCAGTTCCTACAGATGGACAGGGATGGGGAGGGGGTTCTTTCACCCACCATTTCAGACATATCGTCCAGCGTGCGCCCCTTCACTTCATCCAGCTCACTCTTGATGGCAGACACCCTCTCCAGCTCTTCCTGCGTGTCACTGAAGCCCGAGATCCCTTTTTGGGCCTCGATGGACTGCTGCACGCACACACACCACAGACACACACACGGCATTACGGCAAGCATTTTGGGACAAACAGAACAGTGACTTGCGGCCATTAGCGACACGTTTAAATCAGAGACTGTCTGACAACAATAGCTGAAGATCATGCAGTGCCCGGTTTGCATGAGCTCATGTGATTAGGACGCCATTAAGAATCAAAGGTCAAACGAAACTCAGACTCCTCAAAGGCTCTTAAAGAACATCTGCATGTGCTCAGCTCGAGTCAGACTGCAGCTTGTCGTGCATTATCACCCCTGCACCCTACCAAGACCCGCATGTCACACTTTTAAAGTGCCCACCAATCAACACGGCACACAGCGCAAACCGCGTCAGGAGTCAGGACAGTCGCGTTCAGCGGCCAAGGCCATTTTGAATGGCAGGTAACAGGACTGCTAAGGACCCGGCCTTGAGAACAAAAGGTTACGAGTTCAGGTTTCTGTTTTAGGGTGTCCGCTGCTGTACCACTTTTCCGTGAGATCAGCCATAGGTGGACAAACACCCCAACGGGGGCGTGGGGAAACTTACAGTGAGACAACGGGGCACAAGGTGGTCACAGAGGGCGATCACATGAGGAGGGGCGTAAATTTTTGGATCAGCAACTATGCGAATGTTGGAGAGGGAAAGCACAGGGCAGCTTCCAGCTTAGCAGCAGCTGAGCAGCCCTGCGTCAAACAGGCCGTCAGCACACCAGGAGGAGCCGGCCTGTTTAAGAGGTGTGAAAGCACTTCTGGGAAGACAGTGGCCCTTCCCTGTTAGTGCGGCGCAACGCGAGCGGAGAGGGCTGGGCCTCCCCTGGGTGGATGTCTAGGCTCGTGCGTGTGTCTGCCAGGCAGGGGGTGGGGTTTACCAGCTGCTGCTGGACACTCTCGTGCCTCTGCTTGAGGACCTCCTCGGTGCGCTGTAGGACACCCAGCTCGGCTTGCACCTCCGCCATCTCCTGACGCTTCTTCTTGTACACCGTGCCCTTGCTCCGCAGCTTGGCCACAAACCGCTTGAACTGTTAAAAAAAAAAAAAAGGGGCAGCGGAAGAGAGAGAAAGAGAGAAAGAAAGACAAAAGAGAGAGAAAAAGAGAGAAACAGGGACACACATAACTACATGAGAAAGTCAAACACGACAAGGCAAAAAGAGGAAGTCTCATTAAACCCTGGAAAAAAAAATTATAATGAACATCCAGGATTTTCAGTACTGAATGTCAACATAAAAACAGTACTTTATTTACATATTGTGTGTGGTCTCTGGTGACACATGTGGCAGTTATCAGAGCATGTTACACAGTCACTTCTTCTGTGTCCCATTTCTTCATTTCATTGGCTACAGTTAGACCTGAAGTGTGGAGGTTTTTTTTCCTGAGAAATGTTACCAACAGGGTTACCTGCTCCACTTCAACTGACAGACAAGAGGCAGCTCGGCCTGAGAGGCCCCAAGACCCCAGTCTGCTGACACCAGCAGGCACATCAGGGCAAAAAATACATCAGTGAGCAGTACACTCATACTCTGCATGTGTGCTCTATTCTCAAGGGTGGTGGGGGGGGGGGAACTGAGTGATGAGGACCCCAGGGACATCTCCGCTGCCTGTGAGAGAAACTCAAATCTTTGTCCCCCCAGCCCACCCCCCCCCCAGATCAGGGCACAATGCCAAACGAAGAACAAATATCTTCATAAGGCAAGTCCAACAGCAGGGCACGGGTGGCCATCCGCAACACAGCCAGTGGTCATAACGGCTGCCAGGTGCGGGACATCCACCCTGCATATTGTCACAGAATGTGCTGTATGCTGCCGGGGGGGCACGAGGAGCCTGGGGGCGACACGGCCGCGTTTATGCTTCAAGTATTTTGGGACGCCAAGGGCAGACAAGGTTATGGGACTTAGCTGAGCACAGTGGTCTTCTCACACATATACACCAAATGGACCTGCTGAGCACAGTGGTCTTCTCACACATATACAGCAAATGGACCTGCCTCTGAACGTCCACCGCATTGGACACCTTAGAGCTGCACTATTGGCCTTTGTGTGCAAAAAGGCATTTGGAATCTTAAAAGCAGCAATGAAAATGGTCACAGATTGCTTAAACGATCTTTGAAGTCCTCAAGGTCAGTCATAGTTAACAAAGCTTAAGAATGCTGTTATTACTTGACAAGTAAAAGACTAAACCGCTAAAGCTAAATATTACATATGTGAACACAGTGAAAATTCTGCCCTCGGTTGTATTTTAAACCTAATTTCCACACATATTGAACATTTCAGACCATTGCCTGCCCGCACATGCAGTTGTAACTGCACTGGTACGTCACCTCTGTTTATAATGGGTTTTGATCATGACTTCAAATGTTTCCTGTACAATTATGTAACCACAAAAGAGATGAATCTTCTGACATGTATTTACTGATAAAAATAAAAAAAAGGTTTGATGTACAATGGCTTGTTTAACAGCATTAAATCATCCAAATACGAGCTTCTAGTGACCAGTCAGAATATTTTTAGCACCGCACTAACAGTATGCACATTCATCTCTTACATTACTTAGGACTGAAGATCGGAAAGATGTCATTTGTAGCCAAAACTGCTGAACTGGCCTCTCCATAATCTGCAGGAAGTGAAGTTTGAAAATGCTGAAAGTGCTACACTGTTCTGTTCTGCCCCAGCGATGTCAAGCCTCATCTGTTTCAATGCAAAAAAATACATCATTAACATTTAAATAATAATCAGTACTGTTAAATTAGGTGTATATATAACACTATTAGTAACTTGGCCCCCAACAAGAGAAAGAAGCAAAACGAGAGGGGCGACACAAAGAGGCCACCCTCCTGCCCATGGTCAGACACACACCGCCCATCACATGCAAAAGGAAATATTTCTTGGATAAGCAGGACAGGCCTCGTCACAGTAACCCTGCCGCCTGTCAGCAAGTCCCCAGAGAGCAGAGGCGACCGCAGATTTCTGGGTTTTCATGCAAGATAAATCGTGGGGACCTTCTGGCTGCCCTCTGTGTGACGCTTCCATAAATGGGCAGCACCTATGGCAGACGCCCCGGGGCGCTCGGCGTTGGCCTGTCCTGTGCTCACTCCAGTTTCACAGGCCGCCCAGTGCTGTCTTTCTTATTTTGGCCGGGGCAGGGGTGGCCATTATCCGAATGGCTGATAAAAGCATGCTGGGAGCGGGGACTGGGGGGTGCTGAGTGTGCTATTTCAGACGCAAGGTCACTAGCCCCATCTCTCAAGGCTCCCCTGTCCGTCCCAGTGCTACGTGTACGCCACAGACCCAGTGTCTTCCTCTTAAAAAATGTCCCGGTGCACTGAACAAGGGCACAATGTGCTGGACCTGCGTTGCCCACTGGTTTGGACCCGTTTATAGCCACACACGTCCAGCTGGAATTGGGAGAACTGCTCACAGAAGGAACGGCCCTGTGAGAGCACAGAGTAACTGCTCACTTTAACCCGTGGCACCACGCATGACCGCAAAAAAAGGAGGGGGGGGGGCACGCCTGATTCTAACCCCTCCCCATGTACCACAGAACACTGTCACGTGATGCACGGTGGTCACATTAATGAATGGGTCACCGCTCAAACAGAAGTTATGGTTATTAAACCAGATGAATAAACAAATGCAATCACTTTGAACTGATTTTTTTTTTTTTTTCCTCCATAGTTTATCCACATTCCCCCCATGACAAAGGGTCAGACAGCTGGTTTGTGAGCAATTCCCTGCTTCATTTTGGTGGGTATATTTAACCGACAGTTTACAAGAGTGCTTAAGCTACAGTTCAGGGAGATGTAAAAAAAAGTTAATTCAACTTGTACAATACTGGCCATTTATAGGATGGTCTAATAATAGGCTGGTATGGGAATGCTGCAGAGTTACAGGACAGGGGTGAGTGACAGCCCACACACCACCCCCATTTCCTCTGTACTCACGCAAACACACCGGATCTTCTCAGCCCACGAGGGTCGCTGCATGTTTTGCATGCTGACCGCTCCTTACTCACCTTGGAGGAGAAAATGTGTTTTTGGAAAAATCAGTGCAAAAAAAAAAAAAAAAAAAAAAAAAAACGTCAAGCCTTCATCTAATAATTTGATTCACTGCTTGTCACAAACAGATCTTCAGCTAGGCTGTCCATGACCCTGTTAAGAAAAACACTCAAAAATGTTGCATATTAATTTGCAATTGAAGCCTTAAAATAACTATAAAAAAAGAAAAAAAGAAACAGGCTCAATAGCATTTCCATATTGGCCCTAGTGTGTGGCAGTGCCCTGCAGTGGGTTGGCACCCCATCCAGGGTGTCTCCTGCCTTGTGCCCTAAGCTCCCTGGGATAGGCTCCAAGCCCCCCACCACCCTTCACAGGATAAGCGGTTCTGAGTGGACCCTGCAGGGGACCCATTCAGGTGTTTGGTGCCTGGTATGGCATTACGCACGCCATCAGGCCCCTTGGCTACACCACAGAGCAGGCACCCACTAACGCAGCTGGCAGAGTACCTCGTCCCCACGGACCATCTCGCCACCGTCTAGGTCCCGCAGCTGGCTGTTCTTCTGGGCCAGCTCCCTTTCAGCCACCGCCAGCTCCTCGCGCGCCTCCTGCAGCTCTTCTGCCTTTGCCTCCTTCTTGCGGGCGATGATGGATGCCTGTGAAGTTCAAACCAATATACATATATAGACACACACACACACACACACACACACACACACACACACACACACACACACACACACACATATAATCATAATACTACACAAACCAGGTACTTAGGGAAAACTGTATACCTAGAAATGGACAGAACACAGTTTCATTATAAGCCACTGAGGTATCAGATCACCAGGGTCGATTCAGAGTCTCCCGCATGTTTAAACAGCACTTTCCCACCGTTTATCCACATACTACTGTCCTAAAGAGCAGGCTATAAGGAACCAGTCCCGATGCGATCCATTTGTTTACCAGTCCCTGCTGAGTACTGCGCCGACCCCATTCAACACAGACCCTCATATTTACACAAGACAAGGCCTTCCTTAACATTTACCTCAAGGTAACACTCACAGCTGCTTACAAAGCGTCTCCATATCAGGCCTAAAACTGGCACAGCGCACAGTGGTGCGTGCCATGCTTTAACCTTAAAAGGTGCTGTTTGGGGAAAAAAAAAAACCCAGAGGTGAGGATCTGTAAAGTCAGAAAGGATGAATATGAAGGGAGATTTGCCATCGTCCAGTGTCTCTACAACATTTCCTGAGCTTCACTGCATGTTCTGTGGGGTCACAGGCAGGTCGCACACTGCAAGCTCGAGCGCTAATGACAGGCCACGCCCCCTCAGTGATGCACTGTGAGAACTTCACCTGAGAACAACCGTTACTTGACTTGTATTCCTTTTTCTTCACTAAAGTGTCACGCAAAACATCTGTTTGTGCTCAGTTATCAAGCTTCTCAGATTGTGATGGTGTGGAGTGAACTACTCTGCAATGTATTTATTATAATCGTGCAAAATCACAACATGCAAATGAGCAGCTGAAAGTACCAGGGCATTATAAGGGGCCCTGGGTAACTTAGTCAATAGAGCTTTGGAGATTTAGTGCGTGACAGTTATTAAGACTTTGCTTATGCAACTTTAATAAAAGGCCAGCAGGAGTGAGGCAGGAAGGCAGGAGCTGAAGTAAAATATCCTTATATAGTGCTGCTGTTTACTTCCAGCTTCACTGGTTATTAGATTAGAATTAATGTCCTCAGAAAAGTAACTGCATCGCAAGGTTATCACATTGCATGAAACACAGCACTTTTACTGGATGGAAACAGAAAGCTCATATCGTATCTGGGCATTAATCCATCTTATCTGATGACAAGATCACTTTAAGTCAAATAAAGCTCTTTTTTAAATCTCCGTGACATGGGAACAGTCTGTCATCACATTAGCTTCATAAAACATATGGATGGACCTTAAAAATTCCTCAACTACCTCTTTCTTTTCGGAGCAATAAATTTGCTGAAATTTAGACGGTGGCTGTTTTCGCTTAAAATACATTGCAGAACCTGCTTTAGCCATGTTTACGTATATTCATGGGGAAGAAGTGACAGACTTGGGCATGTAGAGACAATCAATCCAACTAAAAGACATCAGAAAATCAGGCAGGCGGCAGCTTGCAAAAATAAAGACAGAGAGAGCACGTGACATGAGCCGCGTGCTGGAACACGAGGAATGCACTCCGTTGACATAGCAACAGCAGAGGGTAACCATGGAAGTGGGCGGAGTACGTTCCCCTCACCTGCTGCCTGAAGAGGGACAGCTTGTTATCCATAGGGTCGTTTCTCATCATTCGCTTCTCAGTCAGCTGGTTTATTTGCATATTTATTTCCTGAATCTAGACAGCGTGAGGGGAGAAAAAAAAAAAAAACACAAATTCCCATCATTTCCAGAAATAACTTAAATGAATAAAACTGAGTACATCTCTTGTATCTAAAATGTACCAGATAATACCGGTATATAAACATATCCCTTTATTTGAGCTGTACTATATCCTACATGCACAATAATCAGAATAACTATATAATAAGAGAACTGAAAAAGAATTAAGTGACCATAAAAGCAAAGTAAACAAAATGTACTGATTGCACAAGAACTTATGAAATGAAGAATTGTGTCTGCACTTCCAGACGTTGGTACTTTACCACCAAGCAAATATTTTTTGTAAGATTGGAAACAACAAAAATCTACACAAAAACACAGGTTACCATCATATTCTACATATTGCAAAAGCACTTGAGGACTATTTGTATTACTGAGCTATCCTGTCATTTTTTTGTGCTATAATTTATGTCATGATAAAATATCTTTCTAATTTGTAGCTCTATATAGACAAAATGTTGTACATGGTAGTTTTGGAAAATGGCTACAAACACGAGAACGGGTGATTAACCATTATGCATATGATGAAGAACACCGGGAGACCTGGTGAAAAACAGGAGCAGGACAGCCTTGGTACAGCACGCCTTACAGTAATGATGACGGTGTATAGACTGTGCCCCCCCCAGCCTGAGAGCTCACCTTCTCCTCCAGCTCATTGAGTTCCTCCTGCCCCATGGCTGGCTCTGCCGCCACCCTCTGCAGGTACTGCACTGCCCGCCGCTTGTTCTCCAGTTCCTTGGGCAGCTTGTCAGTCACCATGTAGGTGTTGAACTTGGTCTCCTCTTCTAGTCGCTTCATAAGGCCTGTGACAGTCAAGTCAACTGAATGATACTCTCACTCAGAACTGTTGACCAGTGTTTAAAAATCTCAGGTAAACAGGTCTGGAGCTTTATTCAGCTGCTCAATTCAGGAATACAAAAAACCCAGCAACAATCCTCTGATTCAACGCTAACATGAATGGTGTCTTTACATAATACTGGTCACATGACCACCTACAGGACAATTCATGGTTTTCCAATTAAAAAATAAAAACACAGGTACAAATTATGGTGCTCTGTCATTACATCTAGGTGTACGAAGTATTTCTAACACACAATACAGAAAACTGAGAAAGGGGGAGTTGAGGGGCCTGCCTTAACAGTGATGCGTTTAAAAAATATATTCTTTATTTTATGCATTTTATTCATGTGCTTGAAAATTTTACAATAAACATGACTTATGATGACAGAAAAATGGGTAGGGACCCTCAGTTTATGAAATATGGGGGCTGAGTGTGTCCTCTCTCTGTAACAGTTCCTGCATACACATATCTTGTTATGAACACAAGGCTTCTTGCTTGTTTCTACAGAAACTTTTAAATAAACAAAACAACTAAATATTAATTGTGCATACAAGCACTCATTTGGCTGCCCTTGTTCACCTTTGTGGGGCCGGCGGGGGGGCGGCGGGGGCGGGGGGGCCGGCCGGGGGGAGGGGTAGGTGTGACGCGCGGAT